>PVKU01007271.1:0-90090 GCA_004027475.1 Anoura caudifer
AAGTAGCATAGATGGTAGGTAGAAAATAGACAGGGGGAGGGCAAGAGTAGTGTGGGAAATGTAGAAGCTAAAGAACTTATGACACATGGGCATGAACTAAAGGGGGGAATGTGGGTGGGAGGGGTGTGCAGGGTGGAGGGTAATGAAGGGGGGGAAATGGGACAACTGTAATAGCATAATCAATAAAATATAATTAAAACACACACACACACACACACACACACACACACACACACAAAAGTGTTCACAAGGCCATATTTCTCCTGGAAGCTTTAAGGGAGAATCCATTCCTTGCCTCTTCTAGCTTCTAGTGCCTGCTGGTATTCCTTGGCTTATTGCCACATCACTCCAATATCTTTCTCTGTAGTCATATTTCCTTCTCCTCTTCTATTTCTGTAATTTCCATCCACTTCCCTATTATAAAGACACTTGCTATTGTATGTAGTTAGGGCTTACTTGGATAATGCAGGATAATGAATTCATCTCAAAATTCTTAATCAAACCTGCAAAGTCCTTTTTTGCCATATGGTAACATACACAGGTTTCAGAGATTAGGGCATGAATTTCCCTTAGGAAACCATTATTTAGCTTACTTCAGGAAGGAAAGAAAATGTCCAGATAAAAGTGGGGTAATAGAGCTAAGAAATCTCAGAACCAAGTTGCCATAATTTTTAGCACTATGCAAAAACAACAGAAGAGGGAGCTCTGACCTTTGAGAAGCTACCCTGAACACCACCTCCTTCCAAAAGTTAAGGGAACATAATTTCATATAAAGAAGAGCAACAAAAATTTACAAAGGACAAATCTCATACAATGTTGCTGTAAGGATAAAAGCATAAGGAGTAGAACACCATCCTTAGAGACCATGAAAGCATGCCAGAAACACACGCTTACCAAACAGCTCAAAACTAATCAGCTACTGCAAATAAGCTAAAAAAAATTTAAGAAAATGATGCAAGATGATGAGAGAATAACTTAAATAAGAACTAGAAAATTTCAGAATAACTTGACAGATCTCAGGAAATATTTAGGAATACAACAAAAATCATTTTGGAATGGAAGGCTAAATGATAAACACAAAGCAAATAAATACAACACATGATGATTAAAATAAATAGAAGACAATGAGAAAGAAATTTTTTAAAAAGGAAATGAAAACATTTGAGAACAAATGACAAATACCAAAGTTAAAAAAAAAGATCCATTTTGGCACTGGGGTGGGTGGAAATGAAAGAGAATATGGATAGGGGAGATAAATTGTAATAGAAAAATACAATAAAAAAGATCCAATTCATATACCATAGTAGTTCCTGAAAAATAAAAGCAGACAGGGGTAACAAAAAATATTAAAAACCATAATTAATTCAAGAAAACTTCCTGGAATAATAAAAAATTTGAAATGATATATGGAGACAGCACACCAGGTTTCCTTCTGCTTCTGGCTAAGATGGAGTAGCAAGGACCAAATTTATCCTTCTACCTGAAACAACTAAAATGATGATAAAATATATGAAACAATGGTCTTCAAAACATTGGACATCAAGCAACGAGTAACAGTGATCCTTGAGAATAGGGAAACAAATGAAGTAAGCCCTGCAAATGCCTCAGCCTAGATAGTTTCCAGTCACATTGCTGACAGAAGGAATCCAGGGAGAGCCCAGTGCTCTTCCTGGATTAAGGAGATGGACCTGAGAGTCCAAGGAGACCATGGCAGCTATGGCACCAGAGAGGAAAGAGCTCCATAGAGGTGGAAAGACCTCCAGATATCTGCAGAACGTACCTCTTGAATCTTTAGCTAAGTACTCCTCAGCTCATGCATGTGAGGAAACTATGCAAGGCTAATGAAAGAACCACCAGAAAGGATTACAGGGAATAATCCTTGGAGTTCACAGAGGGCTGGTCTTACTAGATACAGTGGAAAACCTCATAATTAACAGGGAATTGAGTAGAATATGTAGAAGGCCTGTAGGAGGGTAAAATTATTCCTAGACTAAATGCTGCTCTGGTCCTGCCTAATAAAACTTAAAAGCAAGACCTAAAAAAATCCAATTGTTCCCAGATAAATTAGCTGTGTCCCAGAATAAAGCTTTTGTATTCCTTGTCATAAGATTTTTTCTTCTGGCTGGTGAGTGGGTGGGGGCTGGTGGCTTTGCCTCCTGGACACATGTTCCAAGGCAGTCAAGGAAGAAGAAAGGCTGGTAGAAGAGTACAAGTTTGCCAATATAAATCCCTCTCCTCTGCAGTCTGTAGTTTTGAGCAATCTGTGAATGAAGTCACCCTTCTACTTGTCTAAAAGAAAAATATACAGACCTAAGCAAAATAAAATTCACAATGTCTGTCATCCAGTAAAAAATAACCAGGCATGCAATGAACCAGTAAAATATAACATATAATTTGGAAATATAAATTAATTCAAATTGTCCCAGAAATGACATGGATTATGAATAAATAGTGAAGAACATTAAACCAGTTATTATAACTCTATTCCAAATGTTCAAAAGCCTAAATTAAGCATATTAAATAGAGACATGGAAGATTTTTTTAAAGCCCAAATGGAACTTTAAAGATGAAAACTATCTGAAATGAAAAAATGCATGAATGGAATTAATAGCAGATTAAACATTGCAGAAAAAAAGGTTAGTGAATTTGCAGACATAGTAATAGAAAATATCCAAACTAAAATGTAGACAAAAATACTTTAAAAATGAACAAGAGTATCAGTTCTGGGATAAATTCAAGATGCCTAATATACATGTAGTTAGTGTCTCTGGGGGTCTGAGGTAGGGTGGGGTGGGGTGGGGTGGGAGGGATAAAGGAGATATTCGAAAGAGTGCATCATGTACCTGATAATATCTTCCCAGAATGACCAGCACCCAATCATGTTCTCATAAATTATTGGACGTTAAAGTTGAAGGAAAATTTTGAGTATCTAGAAAATAATAGCAAGTGATCTATAAGGGTAAGAAAATCAGATCATCATCAGACTTTGATAGCAACCCTTTATGCCAGACTAAAGTAACATTTAAGATACACAGGGAAGAAAATGTCAGCCAAGAAATTAATACCAAGAAAAATTCTTTCAACTATGAAGGACATGGACAAAATGTTATCACCATGCAAGAACTGAAGGAATGTTGTTCTCATAAATCTATTAAAGAAAAAGCTTCAGAAAACCAGAATGACTACAGAATTTTTTACCTAAGGACTGGTGGTGAGCAATGATCCAAGAATTAAGACTAATAACAGTTCAAAGAGAGAATTTAGTATGCAAGGACTCAGATAATATAGATATAGTACAATCATGAAAAAATTAGGAGAGAATAAGGAAAATATATTTCCATTTAAAAACTATTCTTAGTAAGTTTATCAGTGGTATTGGTATTAGCATTGCTATTCTCAGACTGAATAATATGGATTTCCAGAAAGGGGTTAACACAGCGAGTCTGAGACTGCTATGCTTTGAAAGGCCTGCTCACGAGGTTTGCCACTGGCTGCAGTCTGAAAAATTGATTTCAGGAGGGTTCCCACCATTCTCTACCTGATAGTGGGGCTCACTGTGCAAACAGTGTGTTTTATGCTGAAAATCTGTTTCCTTCTGGGGATCTGGAATATTGGTACATGCCCAGCAGAAGGTGCCTAGTGACTAAATCCCAGTAAAAACTTTGGGCATTGAGTCTCTACTAGGCTATCTCACCTGGGTGTATAGTAAAAATTGATGTAAAATTTCATATGTGTCATTTCATCAGTGCTAGAGAGAGATGATCCTGATATGGAAAGCTGCAAAGGAAAAAGAAAAGTGTATGTGGATCAAAGCTCCCATGTTTTTTGCTGCTGGTGGATTGCCATTTCAACTCTGAGTATTGAGAAAAGAACAAGACCCCATAACAAATGTTGGGTTTTGTTTTTGGGTTTTTTTTTTCAAATTGGAGCCTCTGAAAAAAGGGGGACAACTTATAAAGAGAGGCAATCTTCAGATAAAAATGGTACTTTTGTAGATCCAAAACCCAATGTGCTAATGTGCTATTGTTGAAACAAAGTGCTTGGTGGTAGAAGCTGCTCATTTTCCATCACATACACATATTTTTGAGTGAGTCTGTTTGGATGCTAAAACTGATGAGATAAGGGCTTTTAGGAAAGACTTGCCTTTCACTTGGGAACAGTTGTCTGGCCCTTCCTTGTCTTAACTTCACTGCTACTGGAAAAAAAAAAAAGCCACTGGCTTTTTCAAATTTTTTGTTTTTTAAATTACAGTGTACATTCAATATTATTTTGTATAGGTTTCAGGAGTACAGCATAGTGGTTAGACAATCACATAATTTACAAACTGATGCCACCTGATATTTGAAGTACCCACCTGGCACTGAACATAGTTACTACAATATTGCTGTCTTTTAAAAAGAATCTTGGATTCACACTAATTGCCCCGGCCTGACTGTACACTGAAACTTAAAACTATGTTCTGCAGCTGTTTCAGCCTCACTGTGAGCTGTACTCAACTGAAAGCACATCTATCTCACAGAATAGGACTCAGATTCTAGAACAGTTGTCTACTTAAGAAAGCTTCCACAGGGCCATGAACTATGAAAATATAACAGATGATGAGTGAATATGATATTTGAATATCATACAAATGCTAACAAGAAAGGGCTTGTATACTTACTTGAGCTGCTGATCTGCTTCATATTTCTGATACAGAGACTAATTGTGTGGCTAACTTGTGGTTGCTGTTGACCGCTGCAAACTAGGAAGAACATCACAGGGAGTATGACCCCTTCACCTACTCCCCACAGATCAGACTCCTCACCCCTTTTTGCAGAAGTCTCACTGCTGTTGACTTGATGTGTTCAACTTTCCAGATTACTTTCAGTTTCTACCAATGAATTGATAGCCTGACTCTACTTCCCTCATCACTCTCTTACTAGACACACCTTTGCAAAGCATCAGATTATTAAATGCAGCTGTCCCCTGCAAAGGATTGATTTTTGTCTAGGCTGCTCACTGGGGAAATGATCAAACCCAAAAGAGTAGGAGGCTGTATAAATTCATTTTGAAAAAAAAAAAAAAAAGGCAAGTTCAGGATTCTTCCTGATGAATTCCTGAACATGGCATGCCTGTCTCTCTGGTTACATTGTATGAAAATATTTTCCTGGGCCCTGGCTGTTGTGGCTCAGTAAGTAGTTGAGTGCTGGCCTGCAAATCAAAGGGTCACCAGTTTCATTCCCAGTCAGGGCACATGCCTGGGTTGTGGGCCAGGTCTCCAGTCTGGGGCACCCAAGAGGCAACCACACGTTGATGTTTCTCTCCATCTCTTTCTCCCTTCCTTCCCCTCCCTAAAAAATAAATAAATAAAATTTTAAAATATATTTTCCTGGGAAAATGCTTCTTTCCTTCTTGCATACAATCCTTCCAGACAAAAGGTCTGGGGGCAAATAAAATGATTGGGAAATGTGAGGTTTGATCGAGTGAGACACAGTGGTGTTGCAACCATGGAACAAAAATTTTTTAATATTTTATTTTATTTTTTTATTGTTGTTCAAGTACAGTTGTCTCCATTTTCCTCCCAACACTTTCCCCTGCCCCACTCACCCCCCCATCTCCCACCCTCAATCCTACCCCCTTTGGCTCTGTCCATGGATCCTTTATACATGTTCCTTGACAACCCTTCCCCTTCTTTCCCCTATTATCTCCCGCCTCCTCTCCCCTCTGGTTACTATAATTTGTTTTTTATTTCCATGTCTCCGGTTGTATTTTGCTTGCTTCTTTGTTTTGTTGGATTAGGTTCCTCTTATTGGTGAGGTCATATGGTATTTGTCTTTCACCGCCTGGCTTATTTCACTTAGCATGATCCTCTCCAGTTCCATCCATGCTGTCACAAAGGGTAGAAGCTCCTTCTTTCTTTCTGCTGCATAAAATTCCATTGTGTAAATGTACCATAGTTTTTGATCCATTCATTTACTGATGGACACTTAGGTTGCTTCCAGCATTTGGCTATTGTAAATTGTGCTGCTATGAACATTGGGGTGCATAGGTTCTTTTGGATTGATGTTTCAGGATTCTTAGGATATAATCCCAGCAGTGGAATTACGGGGCCAAAAGGCAGCTCCATCTTTAGATTTTTGAGGAAATTCCATATTGTTTTCCACAGTGGTTGCACCAGTCTGTATTCCTGCCAACAATCTACTAGGGTTCCCTCTCTCCACAACCTTGCCAGGACTTATTGTTTGTTGATTTGTTTCTGATGGGCACTCTGACTGGTGTGAAGTGGTATCTCATTGTGGTTTTAATTTGTATCTAGCTCCCTGATGGCTAGTGATGCTGACCATCCTTTCATATGTCTCTGGGCTCTCTGTATGTTCTCCTTGGAGAAATGTCTGTTCAGGTCCTTTGCCCATTTTTTAATCAGATTGTTTGTCTTCTTGGAGTGCAGTTGTGTGAGTTCTTTATATATTTTGGAGATCAAACCCTTGTCTGAGGTATCATTGGGAAATATATTTTCCTATATGTTTGGTTCCTTTTCATTTTGCTGATGTTTTCTTTAGCCATTCAGAAGCCTCTTATTTTGATGATGTCTCATCTCTTTATTCTTTCCTTTATGTCCCTTGCTTTAGGGCACATATCAGTGAAAATATTGCTACATGAAATATCTGAGATTTTCCTGCCTATATTCTGCTCTAGGACTTTTATGGTGTTGCAACTTATATTTAAGTCTTTTATGCATCTTGAGTTGATTTTGGTGTATGGTGTAAGTTGGTAGCTGAGTTTCATGTTTTGCAAGTAGCTGTCCAGATCTCCCAATACCATTTGTTGAAGAGACTATTTTTACTCCATTTTATGCTTCCACCCCCTTTGTTGAATGTTAATTGACCATAAAGACATAGGTTTATTTCTGGGCTCTCTATTCTGTGCCATTGATCTATGTCTCTGTTTTTATGCTAGTACTAAACAGTTTGGATTACAGTGGCCTTGTAATATAGTTTGATGTCAAGAGTTGTGATCCTTTCTACTTTGTTGTGTTTTTTTTTCCTCAAAATTGCTTCAGCTATTCAGAGTCATTTATGATTCCATATAAATTTTTGAAATGTTTTTTCTATGTCTGTGAAGTATATCATTGGTATTTTAATAGGGATTGCATTGAATCTATAAATTGCTTTGGGTAGTATGGACATTTTGATTATGTCAGTTCTTCCAATCCATGAACATGATATATGCTTCCATTTATTTGTGTCTTCCTTAATTTCTTTCTTCAGAGTTGTGTAGTTTTCTGAGTACAGGTCTTTTACCTTCTTGGTTAGGTTTACTCCTAGGTACTTCATTTTTCTTGTTGCTATAGCAAATTGGATTTTTTTCTGATTTCTGTCTAATATTTCATTGTTGGTGTACAAAAATGCCTTTGATTTCTGAATATTGACTTTGTATCCTGCTGCTTTGCCAAATTCACTTATTAGATTGAATAGTTTTGTGGTGGAGTCTATAGGATTTTCTATGTGCACTATCATGTCGTCTTACTTCCTCCTTTCCAATTTGGATGCCTTTTATTTCTTATTCTTGTCTGATTGCTGTGGCTAGGACTTCCAATAATACTATGTTGAATAGAAGTGGTGAAAGCAGACATTCTTATCTTCTTCCTTATCTTAGTGGGAAAGCTTTTAGTTTTTGCTTGTTGCATATGATGTTGGTTGTAGGTTTATCATACATGGCCTTTATTACAATGAGATATGCTCCCTGTACTCCCACTTTTGCTGAGTGCTTTCATCATAAATGGGAGCTGTACCTTATCAAATGTTTTTCTTGCATCTATTGATATTATCGTGTGATTTTTGTCTTTTGTTTATGTGATGTATTATGTTTATTGATTTGCAAATATGTACCATCCTTGCATCCTACCAGGGTGAATCCCACTTGATTGTGGTGTATGATCTTTTTAATGTATTGCTGGGTGCAATTTGCCAATATTTTGTTCAGGATTTTAGCATCTATGTTCATCAGAGATATTGGCTTGTAGTTTTCTTTCTCTGTTGTGTCATTGTCTGGTTTTGGGATTATGATGATGCTGGGCTCATAAAAAGAGTTTGGGGGTCTTCCTTCTACTTGTATTTTTTTGGAATAGTCTGAGAAGGATAGGGGTTAGCTCTTCCTTAAATGTTTGGCAAAATTCTTCTGTGAAACTGTCTGGTCCAGGGCTTTTGTGTGCCAGGAGTTTTTTGATTGCTGCTTCAATTTCACCAGCTGTTATAGGTCTGTTCATAGAAAAGAATCAAGAAGGCTTTCTGCTTCTTCTTGATTCAGTTTTGGAAGATGATATGTTTCTAGAAATTTGTCCATTTCACCCAGGTTTTCAAATTTCTTGGCATATAGTTCTTCCTAGTAATTTCTTTTTAAAAAATTATATTTTATTGATTATGCTATTACAGTTGTCCCATTTCTCCCCCATCATTCCCCTCCACCCTACACAACCACTCCCACCCACACTCCCCCCCTTAGTTCATGTCCATGTGTCATAATTTTTTTAGCTTCTACTTTTCCCACACTATTCTTGCCCTCCCCCTGTCTATTTTCTACCCATCATCTATGCTACTTATTCTCTGTACCTTTTCACCATCTCTCTTCCTCCCACTCCCCAGTTGCTGACCCTCCATGTGATCTCCATTTCTGTGTTTCTGTTCCTGTTCTACTTGTTTGCTTAGTTTGCTTTTGTTTTAGGTCTGGTTGTTAATAATTGTGAGTTTAGTGTCGTTTTACTGTTCATATTTTTATCTTCTTTTTCTTAGATAAGACCCTTTAACATTTCATATAATAAGGGCTTGGTGATGATGAACTCCTTTAACTTGACCTTATCTGAGAAGTGCTTTATCTTCCCTTCCATTCTAAATGAAAGCTTTGCTGGATAGAGCAATCTTGGATGTAGGTCCTTGCCTTTCATGACTTGGAATACTTGTTTCCAGCCCCTTCTTGCCTGGAAGGTCTCTTTTGAGAAATCAGCTGACAGTCTGATGGGAACTCCTTTGTAGGTGACTCTGCCTTTATCCATTGCTGCTTCTAGAATTCTCTCCTTCATTTTAATCTTGGCTAATGTAATTATGATGTGCCTTGGTGTGTTCCTCCTTGGGTCCACCTTCTTTGGGACTCTCTAAGCTTCCTGGACTTCCTAGAAGTCTATTTCCTTTGCCAGATTGGGGAAGTTCTCCTTTATTATTTGTTCAAAAAAGTTTTCCACTTGTTGTTCTTCTTCTTCCCCTTCTAGTACCCCTATAATTCAGATGTTGGAATGTTTAAAGATGTCCTGGAGGTTCCTAAGCCTCTCTTCATTTTTTTGAATTTTTGTTTCTTCATTCTTTTCTGATTGGTTGTTTCTTTCTTCCTTCTGGTTCACTCCATTGATTTGAGTCCCAGTTTTCCTCCCTCCACTATTGGTTCCCTGTGCGTTTTTCTTCATTTCACTTATTGTAGCCTTCATTTATTCATCTAATTCATGACCAAATTCAACCAATTCTGTGAGCTTCCTAATTACCAGTACTTTGAACTGTGCATCTGATAGGTTGGCTATCTCTTGGTTGCTTAGATGAATTGGCTGTGAGGCTTTGATCTGTTCTCCCATTTTAGCCATTTTTGGTTTTTGTTTTGTTTTGTTTTGTTTTTTGGGTCTGGTGGTGGCTGTTATGTAGTGAGGGGTGGAGCCTTAGGTGTTCACCACAGCGGGGCAACCCAGTTGCTGGGTTGTGATGCTGGATGTGGGGGCAGGGTCTGAGAGGGAACAATGGCGCTTGCTGTGCTCTCTCTCCGATTCCACTCCCTTCAGCTGCTTTCCCCAAGCAAATTGGGCCCTTCTGGTGCTGACCTCCATGTGGGTGGGCCTGCGCACACTCCAGGACCCCGTGGGTCTCCCCAATGAACTCTCCTATGAGGCTGGGACTCCCTCCTGGCACCCCAACCCTGACAAATGTGTTCAACCGGTGCCTCCAGGGTTCACTTCCCAGCTCTGGGTTCCTGCGTTGCGCAGTCTGTCTTGCTGCCCATTTTTGCCTGGTTTATCTGCATGCGAATGTGTGTCTATGGGTCAGCCACCTTGTGTACCCTGCTCGATCTGCTTGTTGCCTCCTCGCCTTAGGCAACCACTGCCTGTGTGCCTGGGGTATGCCAACTGCCGACTGTGCGCCCAGAAACAGCAGCCACCACCTTCTCCCGCTGCGACCCTTCTCCGTTGGCCGCCGACTCCACCCCTCTTACTGGTCTGGATGAATCGTTGTCGGACTTCAACACAATTCAATTTTCTATCTGCTCTGGATGGTTTCCCTTGGTTCTATATTTTTGTTGTCCCCAATCTTGGCTGTGAGAGGAGGCACAGTGTGTCCATCTATGCCTCCATCTTGGCCAGAAGTCCTCATAGTAATTTCTTACAATCCTTTGTATTTCTGTCGTATCAATTTCTTCTCTTTCATTTCTGATTTTATTTATTTGGGTCTCTCCCTTTTTTTTGATGAGTCTAGTTAAAGGCTTGTTGATTTTGTTTATCTTTTCAAAGAACCAACTCTTAGATGAGAAAAAAATATTTAAAAGCCTGTGGAGGTGCCAGGGAATACAGAGGGTATTAATGATCTTTGTTTTTCTGAACTGCTCCTGGACACTTTGCCCTCTTCCAGAAGAAAAATGACCCATGGTGTTTTATTTCCAAGTTGCTGTGAGCACCTTGAATTCAAACTGACTGTAGATCACACCTGACAGAGCTTGACAATGAGGCAACATGGGTGGCACCAGCCCCACCTCTTTCTGCACAGAGCACCTCCAGGTGTTGTCTACACTCATGAGGGTGATGATGGGAGCAATACTGAAGAAAACCGACTGCTTTCAGGTAGTCTCTCTGAAACCAAACTAAACAATTATTTGGTTGGACTGGGTGGGAGGGTGCATAGTGAGAGGTGTCACTGGGGGCTCTGATAACCTATGCTGCCTGACTAATGTCTGTCCTACTCTGATTATCCTCACAATTATTAGATGACCTCTGTTTCCAGGGTTGCCATGTTTGCCCTGTGGGACATCACTTCCTGCATGTGTGTACCCTGATTATGCCAACACTCCCTCAGCCTAGATGGCTTTCTGGTCAACTTCCACTTACTGACCAGAGTATACTGTGCCTGAATGGATGCCGTGAGCCAGGTAAAGGGGGTTAATATAGAAATTTAAGGATGAACCTATCTGGCTTTCTAAGATAGATCTTTGTCTTTAATGGGATTTGTTTTAACTGGTGAAATCTAAGGCCCCTGTAGTGTATAACTGAGGTCAATACTGCAGATGGGGCCCCTGACCAGGTGGTCCATGGGTTGGATGTCATCCAGCAAAGTGAAATGTCACTGGTTTGATTCCCCATCAGGGCACGTGCCTAGAGTGTCAGTTCAGTCCCCGGTCGGGGTGCATAAAAGAGGCAAGTGGTCAATGTTTCTCTCTCACATCAATGTTTCTCTCCCTCTCTTTCTTCCTCCTTTCCCCTCTCTCTAAAAGAATACTACAGATAGGTCTCACCTGATGCAGGAGACCTACTGATAATTTTGCTGTAAAGTTGCCTTAGTCAAGGCCCAAGGGGTCAACTATCAAGAAAGGGGTTAACAGAGCCAGTCTGAGACTGCTGTCCTTTGAAAGTCTTGCCTGCAAGCTTGGCCCTTGAATGGGAACTTGAATATGAGGAGTGTTTCCACTATTCCTTAACTGATAACAATGACTCCTTGTGTCCAGACTTGGTGTGAACAGTGTATTTTATGCTGATTATCTGCTTTCATTATAAGAGTCTGGAATTTTGGTACATGTTAGGCAGAGAGTGTCTAGTGACCATCCCCCATCAAAAACCTTGGGCCCTGAATCTCTAATGGCTTCAATGGGCAGCAACATCACACTATCTGTTGCTGCATTTTTGTTGCTAGGAAACAGCCAACTCTGCCTGACTCACTGTGGGAGGGGAAACAACATAAAGAAGCCTGTGCATGGCATTCTTCAGACTCTGCCTGTGTCTTTTTCCCTTGCTGATTTCATTGCATATCTATGTGCTGTTACAACCTTAACTGTGAGTACAAATATATGCTCAATCACTCCTTCTAGTGAGTCACCTAATGTGAAGTGGTCTTGGGCACCCCTAACATAGTGGTATTCTTCTATCATCTCCTGTTGTCTTTAATAACCTGTATTTTTAGTGTGGAAGAAAGTAAATACAGCTATAATCTAGAAAAACCAAACAACCTATATTCCTGAATTTGAATTGGAAGTAGTGCACTCTTATAAGGTAGCTTATTTTAAAAAAAGAATGTGTGTGTGTACATGTGCACTTTCTAGCTCTGTCTGCTGAAGAGGCCTAGAAACAGTGACCAATTTAGTAGTAATAAGCAACACAGGGATCCAGATTATAAAAAATAAAGACCTAGTATTATTTTTTTTGAGAAATTGCTGATTCCAGGTCTGGGACTGGAAATGTAAAGATAATCCTGGAATCTTGTCATCATAACAGATGGTAAGAAAGCTGTGAAGGCCTAGTAGGGTCATGGCTAAAGGATCTAGGAGCCAGCTTCAGCAGTTTCCCACTGGTTGCAAGTGAGACAAGACAATCTGAGCTCTAAAAAGATAATTGCAATTTCATTGAAACCCATCTAAGATGTTTAAATCAATGAATTCACAATGACCTGGTGACTTTTTGAGGATTATAGGCAACCAAGTCATTTTCTTGAAAACTGGTATATAAAGGGAAACAAATAAAACATTTATCCTGCCTATATGAACTGTAGCATTGGTAACAAAACGACAGATGAGTGAAAGCATCTCTATAAGAGTATTTCAATTAATAAACAAAAAGAATTGTTAGAATTTGAATATCACTATTCTGCAACCACCAACGAATGGATCTAGGCATTGAGCATCTAAACTGCAACATCACAAAAAGAATGACAAGACATTATGTGCCCCCTAATGAGAAGACATGCTACTACCTGCAGTTTGGCTAAGGAGATCAAACTTGAACCAGATCTGGCCTCTGCATCCAGCTGCCAATTTGCAGGAAACATAGTATAAAGAAATATGTTCAACTGCTTGTGAAAAAAACATATATATCTGGTTCCTGGCAGAAAGCTCTTAAAATCCTTGTAATTTCCTAAGTAATAAGAGCACTAGCAGCGTCTTTTGTTCTAGTATTTGGTCCTCGACCCCAGTTCCTGACACAGAGTTCTTAAATCCTTTGGAATTTCCTGGGTAACAGAAGTGTCTTTTGTTCTAATAAGGTGACTCTGGGTGGTCTCATGAATGGGGCTGGTAAGAAGAGAGACCAAGCCATGATTAGAAGCTTGGAATTTTTAGCTTCATTCCCCATTCTCCTGTGAAGGGTGGAAATGAAGTTAGTGATCTATCATGCCTACGTGACAAAGCCTCCATGAAATCCCAAAGCATGGGGTTTGGAGAGCTTCCAGGTTGGTGAACATGTGGAGGTGCTGGGAGAAAGCAAGGTGTACTTGGAGAGGCACATACCTTGCCCTATGTATCTCTTCCATCTGGCTGTCCATTTGCATCTTTTTAAAAATATTTTATTTATTTATAGAGAGGGGAAGGGAGGGAGAGAGGGAGAGAAACATCAATGTGTGGTTGCCTCTCATGAGCCCCCTACTGGGGACCTGGCCTGCAACCCAGGCATGCGCCCTAGACTAGGAATAGAAATGGTGACCCTTTGCTCAAGTCAATCAATCCACTGAGCCACCCCAGCCTGGACTGTATTTTATTTTTTCAATAAAAATATTCAAGTTCTAGGCTATTTTTCCTTATTATAACAATGTTTATCTTAAATGCCTAGTCATAATCCATTTAGATTTCATCTTATGCATATGTTGCAAGAGTCATTGCTGATACTGTTCTTTTATTTTCAGATTTCTGTTCTAACGTTAAAGAATTTTGTGGTATGTTTTTCTCAAGCCCAGATCATTGACAGTAAATTCTCTGCAGTCTTTATCTAAAAATATCTTTGCATTGACTTATAGGAATTTTCATACTCATCTTTAAGATAAAGTGAAAATGAAATAACTTGTTTCTATTCTCACACCTAAAAAGAGGAAGAACTGGAATTGAAACTTGTTAATTTTACACAGAATTTCATGGTATTTCCAATATTTCATCATTACTAAAATATAGAGTCAATTTTTACTGAACTTTTTATACTGTATCTAGCACTGTGGCTTATATCAAGTGCCCATACGATATATTTGTCAAGTAAATTTAATTTTTTAAATGTAAAAATTATTATAAAATACACATAACATTAAACGTATCATCTTAACAATTTTTGAGTGTACACTTCAGTAGTGTTAAGTATTTTCATATTGTGCATCTGATCTCCAGAACTTTTTCATCTTGCAAATATGAAACTCTGCCCCCTTTAATCAATAAACTTTCCATTTTCCTCCTCCTCCAGTTCCTAGAAACCACCATTCTACTTTCTGTTCATATTAGTTTGACTACTCTAGGTACATCATATACCTGGAACCAAATAGTATTTGTCCTTTTGTGACTGGCCTATTTCACTTAGCATAGTGTACCCAATTTGCATCCCAGTAAAATTTTTTAAAAAATCCTTGTAATTTGGAAAATTTCAAACACACACAAAATAAAAGAATGGCATAATGAGCTCCTAAGAACTGTTACCTTGCTCTGACAATTATCATCAATTTGCTGTTTTTATTTTACATATTTTGTGAATTATTTTTATTAGAATTTTCCCCAACATTTTATTATGCAAATTTTCAAAGATCCAGGGAAGTAGAAAGAATTGTGCAGTGAATACCCATGTACCTATCATCTAGATTATAAAATAAGATTTTGTATCCTGTCCAGTGTGTCTCAGTTCATTGGAGCATCATCCCATACACCAAAAAGTTGCAGGTTCCATTCCAGCTTGGGGAACGTGTGGAAGGCAACCAATTGATGCTTCTCTCCTATTGTTGTTTCTCTCTCTCTCTCTCTCTCTCTCTCTCTCTCTCTCTCTCTCTCTCTCTCTCTCTCCCCCCACTGTCTCTAAAATCAATAAACATTAATAAAAAGAAACAGAAGCATCATTGAAAAAAGATTTTGTTATTTTTACTTTATAAATAGTTTGCTTTAGCTCTATAACATTTTGCTATATTTGCTACATCTCTACCTCTCATCCCTCTAGCCACCAATCCATCTTAATGGAGGACTTAATACCTGTAAATGTAAGTTGTAAATGACCCCATGTCATTGGGAATGGGAAGAGACACAGGTCAGATGTCTCAGTAGACATCAGCAGTGGCAAACGCATGCTAATAGCACAACCAGGAATGCCAGGTACTATGGGAAGTAGTTTATACACATGGCTTCAGGGCAGCCCTAAGAGGTAGGTGGGTGTCTTATGTTGTCTTACACATAGGGAAATAGACCCAGAGAGGTCAACAGAGCAAGGAACTCACATAGTGGTCAAGAGCTAGGATTCAAACCCAGGCCCTACTGTGTGTACTGATCCTCTGGATCCAGCTCTGTTCTGCTCACAGGGGCCTGTGAAGATGAGACTCACACTCACTGCCCCAGTATGAGTACCAGAAGTACCTGGAGAGCCTGGTAACAGTCCTCACTCGCTGTCCAGGATGGAGGCACCTAAGCAGAAACTCATTCATCCCTAGCACAAAGCAGGACAATGGGAAAGCAATAGAAAGAGCAGGAAGGAACTGAGAATAGAACCTCTGAGTGACAAGCCCTGAGCTTTGTGTTCCCATGTCAAAGTGTGTTCTTCATCATCATCAGGTATCCCCAGATAGTGGGTTTTGATGGTGGCATGGGAGAATGCCTGTCCATACCCAGACACAGCCTAACCAAGCCTGCCTAGTGGTGAGGTGAGGTTGCTCCTGGGAAGCCTTCCACTAGGTAACTGGGGGGAAAGGCTTGCCTTGCAAATACCAGCTCCCTGCTCCCTCTCCTCTAGCAGCCCTCCCACATCTCAGGGCAGGCTAGCACATATGCTCTGATCACAGCACTGTCCTGTCACTTTGACTGTCTTTCTCATTAGTCCATGAGCTTCTCAAGGGCTGAGGGCACACTTCACTCCCCCTTACAGTCCTAGAGCCCTTTACTGTTCTAGGGTTAGGGCCCAAAATAGATCCCCTAACCAAGGCAAAACCTGAAACTCCTATTCTCCAGCCCAGAATCAGAGGAACCAATAAGTGGCAAGTGGAGGGGGGTGGTGCTGGTGTCCAATGCATGCTCTGGTTGTCCTTGCTGGCACCACATCTACCTGCCACAGGTGGACCTAGACTCTACCAATGGCCCTGCTAAGTCAGGGAAATAGCATGGAAAGTGAGGTATGTCACTCACAAGCTGGGACAAGGGAGGGATAAGGCTGGTTTTCATCAGCCCTAAAGCTACACCTGAAGATCTATCCAGCAGCCTTTGCAGAAGGCAAAGTGGCCTCCTTCCGCCTGTTCTTAAAGGGCCACGCTTTCAGGTGAGTGGACTTGCGCTTTCTTATTTCTAAGATTTTATTTATTTTCAGAGAGAGTGGAAGGGAGGGAGAAAGAGAGGAAGAGAAACACTGTGTGTGAGAAACATCCATCTGGTTGTCCCTTGCACACCCCCAACCAGGGACCTGGCCCACAACTCAGGCATGTACCTTCACCAGGAATTGAACCAGTGACCCCTTGGTCTGTGGGATGATGCCCAACCCACTAAGCCACATCACTCAGGGAGACTTGAACTTTCTTTAAAAAGGATTAATCACTCTTCTTTTGTTGGGCTCTGTGTGGGAGTTGCTGGAAGCCTGGGGAAGCTGCCCAAGTTTGGAATTACAAAATGCTCCAGAACTCTTCTGCTTTCCCTATTTCAGTTTCAACTGAGGAGACCAAGGAGACCAAGAAGAAACAACAGGCTCAAGGCCTCATCCAGGAAAGGGTAGAACATGGCACTGCTCAGTTACCTGCCCCAGCTGCCTTTTTTTCAGAGCAGTAGGTGAACTCTGGATTCTACCAGTGGTTACACTGGCCCTCACCACTAGTTAGGGGGCCCAGATCTAACACTACTTTTCATACCCACACGGAAAACTATGGGAGAGTGAGGATGGACCCCTCCCATCCACCACCATTTCTACTACCTGAGAAGCCTTCTCTTGGCATTTGTGCATTTAGTTTCACAAATTTGATGAAGGCTAAGTTGGGGCATACATTTGGGAAGATGCCCCAAACTTGACTCTCAAAGGTTCCCCCTGAGGGGAGGTTAGTTCTCAGCTGCCTGCTCCTCCGGGTCCACGCCACAGGCCAGGAGAGGTGCTGGTATCCCAACCTTGGTGCATGCTGGGTTACGGGGACAGCCAAGCTAATACAGGGCAGGCCCTTGTAGCCTATGGTGGGGCATGGCCTGGTTCTGGGGCTCACTCTTCACTGTGATGGGCTTTGCCAGACAGTAGGAAGCACTGGGTCTCATTAGTCCTCAGGGTCTTCTTGGTAGAGTCCTGGACTCATTGGGGATGTTTTTGCAACTGTGCATGCTGTGATTCTGGGAGATAAGAGATCCTGCACTCTCCCAGCACCTCCATATGTTCAGCAACCTGAAAGCTCTCCAAACCCCATACTATTAGGATTTCATGGAAGCTGCCTTACACAGGCAAGATCAATCATTAACTCCATTTTCAGCCAATCTCCCCTCTCTGGAGAATGAGGGACAGGGCTGAAAATTCCAATTTTCCAATTATGACATGCTTTTTTGGTGATAAACCCCCATCCAAGAGCCATCCAGGTGCCTACCCATAGTCACCTCATTAGAACAATAGACACTCCTATCACCCAAGAAATTACAAGGGTTTTAAGAGCTTTGTGTCAGGAACTGGGGTCAAAGATCAAATATTAGAACAAAAGATGGTTTTAGTGCTCTTATCACTTAAAAAATCACAAGAGTTTTTGGAGCTTTGTGCCAAGAACCAGGGCCAGAGACCAAAATATATTTTCTATTATCTCACATCATTGCAAATCACATGTTAGCAAATGCTAGCACTGAGATTCAAATTCAGATACTCTGGCTAGAGTCCATTTTTTAAATAATAAAAATGTGTTTATTCATTCTTTTGTCTTGAAGAAATCTCTCCTGCAGCTTTCTGACAATCAGGACTGATGGTCCTGAACTTGACCATTCACTTGGATCCTAGAGTGCATGCCGGAGGTCACGGCTGTGTGTCAGTTTACTGAATATCCTTCCAGACCACTTTCTATGCACTTACATGAATACTGTACATAGAAAAATATATAGTTTATTTTTGGTTTTTCCTTTTATAGGAATATTCTTTATTGGGGTAACATTGGTTAATAACATCATATAAATTTCAGATATATAACTTTGTAATACATCTCTGTACTTATAAGAATATTCTTGCCCTGGCTGATGTGGCTCAGTGGATTGAGTGCTGGCTTGCGAACCATAGGATCACCAGTTCACTTCCCAGTCAGGGCACAAGCCTGGGTTGCAGGCCAGGTCCTCAGTAGGGGGCACACAAGAGGCAATCACACATTGATGTTTCTTTTCCTCTCTTTCTCCTTCCCTTCCCCCTCTATCTAAAGCTAAATAAATAAAATATTTTTTAAAAAGAATATTCTTATTTTTCTGCAAATTGCATTTCTAATTAAAAATAAAGCTTGAAATAAATATGGACTAGAGGAATTTCCATGTTGATACATGTAAACCTGCTTGTGGCACTCAGAATAATGATGCCCTCAAAGATATCTACATCTTAATTTCTGAAACCTAGGCATATGTGACCTTATGTGGCAAAAAGGACTTCACAGATATGATTGATTATCTTTTTTAATGTTTTATTTATTTTAGAGAAGGGAAGGGAGGGAGGAAGAGAGGAAGAGAAACATCAATGTGTTGTTGCCTCTCAAGCAGGCCCCACTGGGGACCTGACCCATAACCCAGGCATGTGCCCTGACTGGGAATCGAATGGGTGACCCTTTGGTTCTCAGTCTGGTGCTCAATCCACTGAGCCACACCAGCCAAGGCTAAGTGAATTGTCTTAAAATAGGGAAATTATCCTGATTTACCTGGGTGGGTACAATGTAATCACAAGGGTACTTAGAAGAAAGAAGAGGAAACTTCTGGCCAAGATGGAGGCAAAGGTGGACACACTGTACCTCCTCACACAACCAAGATTAAGGACAACAAAGATTTAGAAACAAACAAAAAAACCCAACCAGATCTGACAGAAAATTGAACTGTAAGGAAGTTCGACAACCATTCACCCAGACTGGTAGGAGGGGTGGAGTTGGTGGCCCATGGAGAGGGATCCCAGTAGGAGAAAGTGGTGGTTGGTGGTCCCGGGCATGTAGGCAGCAGCTGGCAGACCCCTGTGCGCAGGTGGCAGCTAGCAGACCTCGGGCGTGCAAAGAGGCTGGCTGGCCATGGACACACATTCACACACAGATAAACCAGGCGAAAACAGGGAGACAGACTGCGCAACCCACGGCACCAGCACCGAGAAATAAAGATTAAAAGCACTGATTGAAAACACTTGTGGGGGTTGAGGTGCCGGGAGAGACTCCCAGCATCACAGGAGAGTTCATTGGGGAGAGCCACAGGGTCCTAGAACATACACAGGCCCACCTGCCTGGGAGGCAGCACCAGAAGGGCCCAATTTGCTTGTGGGAAATGGCCGAAGGGACTGAAATATGAGAGAGAGCAGAGCAAGCGCCATTGTTCCCTGTCGGACCCCGCCCCCACACACAGCGTCACAATGCAGTGACTGGGTTGCCCTGCCTTGGTGAACTCCTAAGGCTCTGTCCCTCATATGTAACAGGCGCGACCAGACCAAAACATATATACACACACACACGCTATTGGAAGAACAGATCAAAGCCCCAGAGCGAATACTTCTAAGCAACCTAGAGATAGCTGACCTATCAGACACAGTTCAAAGCATTGGTGATCAGCATGCTGACAGAATTGGTTGATTTTGGTCACAAATTAGATGAACAAATGAAGGCTACACTAAGTGAAATGAAGGAAAATGTACAGGGAACCAATAATGATGGGAAGGAAACTGGGACTCAAATCAATGGAGTGAACCAGAAGGAAGAAAGAAACAACCAATCAGAACAGAATGAAGAAACAAGAATTCAAAAAAAAAAAAATGAGGAGAGGCTTAGGAACCTCCAGGACATCTTTAAACATCCCAACATCCGAATTATAGGGGTACCAGAAGGGGAAGAGGAAGAGCAACAAGTGGAAAACTTATTTGAACAAATAATAAAGGAGAACTTCTCAAATCTGGCAAAGGAAATAGACTTCCAGGAAGTCCAGGAAGCTCAAAGAGTCCCAAAGAAGGTGGACCCAAGGAGGAATACACCAAGGCACATCATAATTACATTGGTCAAGATTAAAATGAAGGAGAGAATTTTAGAAGCAGCAAAAGATAAGGGGACAGTCACCTATGGAGGAGTTCCCATCAGACTGTTAGCTGATTTCTCAAAAGAGACCTTCCAGGCAAGAAGGGGCTGGAAACAAGTATTCCAAGTCATGAAAGGCAAGGACCTACATCCAAGATTGCTCTATCCAGCAAAGCTGTCATTTAGAATGGAAGGGAAGATAAAGCACTTCTCAGATAAGGTCAAGTTAAAGGAGTTCGTCATCACCAAGCCTTTATTCTATGAAATGTTAAAGGGTCTTATCTAAGAAAAAGAAGATAAAAATATGAACAGTAAAACGACACTAAACTCACAATTATTAACAACCAGACCTAAAACAAAAGCAAACTAAGCAAACAAGTAGAACAGGAACAGAAACACAGAAATGGAGATCACATGGAGGGTCAGCAACTGGGGAGTGGGAGGAAGAGAGATGGCGAAAAGGTACAGAGAATAAGTAGCATAGATGGTGGGTAGAAAATAGACAGGGGGAGGGCAAGAATGGCGTGGGAAATGTAAAAGCTAAAGAATTTATGACACATGGACATGAACTAAAGGGGGGAATGTGGGTGGGAGGGGGTGCAGGGTGGAAGGGAAAGAAGGGGGAAATGGGATAACTGTAATAGTATAATCAATAAAATAAAATTAAGTTTAAAAAAATTAAAAAGGATGCTAGCCAAAATACAAAAAAAAAAGAAGAAGAAGAAGAAGAAGAAGAAGAGAGAGAAGGAGGAGTGTCAGAGGAGAGAGAGAGAAAGAGATTGGAATGCTGCTGCCTTTGGAGATGGAAGATGGGGGCCATAAGCTAAGGAATGCAGATGAGCTCTAAAGGGTAAAAAAGGCAAGGAGAAGAATTCTTCCCAAGAGGCTCTAGAAGGAATGTAGCCCTGCAAACACCTTGATCTTAACCCAATGGACCAATTAGAATTTGACCTCCAAAACTGTAAGATAATAACTATGTACTATGTTTTTAGTGGAAAGTTGTATTTCTTTCTTTTTTAAAATTTATACCCTTTTCTACCTCCCTGCACCTCCCTTCCCCTCTAATAATCACCATGCTGTTGTCTATGTGTATGAGTTTTTCATTTATTTATTTTTTTTTGCCAATCACTAGATGACAGAATTTTAAAACTCTGTGGAACATTTATATAATGGAATACTACTCAGTTGTAAAAAAAAAAAAAGAAGAAGAAGAAGAAGAAGAAATTTTACCCTTTACAACAACATGGATGGACCTAGAGAACATTATGCTAAGTGAAATGAGCCAGTCAGAGACAGACAAATACCATATGATTTCAGTCATATATGGAATCTAATGAACAATATATACTAACAAACATAATAGAAACAGACTCATAGAGAAAACACTGAGAGCTGTCAGAGGGGATGAGGGTTACCGGACTGGGTAAAAAAGGTGAAAGAATTAAACTTTGTACTGTTTCGAACCACAAACTTTGTGGTAATTTATTACAGTAGCAACAAGAATATCCTACCTTATCATTTTTAACTGCTACATTCTCAGGACTCCCTGGATCTGTTCTCTGTCCCTATATTTTGTTTTGTTTTATTTTTTGTGTGTTTGTTTTTTACCAGAATGTCATATAAATGGAGTCATCAGGAAAATTTGCTCTGAATCTGGCTTCTTTCACTCAGCATAATACTTTGAGATTCATCTATGTTGATGCATGTATCAATGGTTCATTTCTCTTTATTGCTGAGTAATATTCTGTTACATAAGTATATCACAATTTGTTTATACATTCACTCTTTGGAGGACATTTGGGTTGTTTTCAGTTTGAAGCAGTTATGAATAGAGCTATAAGCATTCAAGTACAGGTTTTGATGTGCATGTAAATTTTCATTGCTCTATGGCAGAGGCCAGGAAACTACAGCCCATGAGCCCAAACCAACCTCCTGCCTGTTTTAGTAAGTAAAGTTTTATTGGAAGCAGCTACCCTCATTTGTTTTTGTATTGGTTGTTTTCCTGCTATATAACAGCAGAATTGGGTAGTTGTGACAGAGACTGTATGGTATACAAAGTCTAAAATATTTACTGCCTGGCCATTTACAGTAAAATTTTACTGACTGCTCAAGTTCATAAACCATTTTATGGAGTGATTTTTACCAAGTTCTTCCCTCTGGGGAGAAAGGTAGGTCCTTCCTACTAGGACCACAGCTCCATCTACTGGAGAGGAAGATTACCCTTCCTCAGGGCTTTGGCTCCTCTGAGGTCTCCTTTGACCACTGCCATGACACCCTGAGATTGCTTTAGGAGTCTGGGCACAGGAGATTAGAGAAAATAAGAATAAAATAGTGAGAGGTTTCTGTCCTGGCTGGTGTGGTGCAGTGGACTGAGTGCTGGTCTACGAACCAAAGGGTCACTGTTTTAATTCCCAGTCAGGGCACATGCCTGGGCTGCAGGACAGTTTCCTGCAGGGGGCACACAAGGGGCATCCACACATTGATTTTTCTCTCCCTCTCTTTCTCCTCCCCTTCCCCTCTCTCTAAAAATAAATAAATGAAATCTTTAAAAAATAGTGAGAGATTTCCATATTCTCTGAGCATTAGGTGTTCTTTGTTTTCTTTCTTTCTTTTTAAGCAGACATTCTAAGTATTACAGTTGTTAATTCAGTGAAATTGTTTCCTGTGAGAATATTGACAGACCCATTAACTGGAGCTATTTACAAAGTCCCAATTAAACAACAAGATTAACAGGAGTCATTGTCATTTTTGAAGTTCTTTTTTAAAATTTTATTTATTGACTTCTGGCGAAGATGGAGGCATAGGTAGATATACTGTGCCTCCTCATACAACCAAAAGAAAGACAACAACAAATTTAAAAACAAAACATAATAGAACTGACAGAAAAATCAAACTGTACGGAAGTCCGACAACCAAGGAGTTAAGGAAAAAACATTCATCCAGACTGGAAGGAGGGGTGGAGATAGGCAGCCGGGGCAGAGGGAACATGTGGCAAGGCAGAGGCTGGAAGGCTGGGTTGGGCGAGGTGGTGGCTGGCAGAGCACTGGTCCCACATTCGTGTGTGGATAAATTGGGAGGAACAACTTGGGAGTGAGGCAGACTGTGCAACCCAGGGTTCCAGTGCAGGGAAATAAAGCCTCAAAACCTCTGGTTGAAAAAACCTTTGGGGGTTGCAGTGGCAGAGGAAACTCCCAGCCTCACAGGAGAGGTCATTGGAGAGACCCACAGGATTCTAGAACATACACAAACCCACCCACCCAGAATCAGTACCAGAAGGGCCCATTTTGTTTGCGGGTAGCAGAGGAAGTGACTGAAAGTCAGCCAACAGCCAAATAAGTGGCATTGTTCCCTCTCAGACTGCTCCCCTACATACAGCGACAGAATGAAGCAACATGGGTTGCCCCACCCTGGCGAATACATAAGGCTCCGCCCCTTACTATAATAGGCATGCGGAAACAAAAAAATGGCCCAAATGAAAGAACAGATCAAAGCTCCAGAAAAAATACAACTAAGCAATGAAGAGATACCAAGTTCACAATACTGGTAATCAGGATACTCACAGAAATGGCTGAGTATGGTCACAAAATAGAGGAAAAAGTGAAAGCTATGAAAAGTGAAATAAAGGAAAATATACAGGGAACCAACAGTGAAGGAAAGGAAACCGGGACTCAAATCAACGGTTTGGAGCAGAAGGAAGAAATAAACATTCAACCAAAACAGAATGAAGAAACAAGAATTAAAAAAATGAGTAGAGACTTAGGAACCTCTGGGACCACTTTAAACTTTCCAACATCCGAATCATAGGAGTGCCAGAAGGAGAAGAGTAAGAGCAAGAAATTGAAAACTTACTTGAAAAAAAAAAAATAATGAAGGAGAACTTCCCCAATCTAGCAAAGGACATAGACTTCCAGGAAGTCCTGGAAGCTCAGAGTCTCAAAGAAGTTGGACACAAGGAAGCACACACCAAGGCACATCATAATTAAGTTATACAAGGTTAAAGATAAGGAGAGAATATTCAAAGCAGCAAGAGAAAAGGAGACAGTTACCTATAAAGGAGTTCCCATAAGACTAGCAGCTGAGTTCTGAAAAGGAACCTTGGAGGCAAAAAGGGGCTAGAAAGAAGTATTCAAAGCCATGAAAGGGCCTACATCCAAGATTACTCTATCCAGCAAAGCTATCATTTAGAATGGAAGGGAAGATAAAGTGCTTCCCAGATAAGGTCAAGTTAAAGGAGCTCATCATCACCAAGCCATTATTATATGAAATATTAAAGAGATTTATCTAAGAAAAAGATGATCAAAACTGTGAACAGTAAAATGAAAACAAACTCACAACTATCAACAACCAAACCTAAAAACAAAAACAAACTAAGCAAATAAGTAGAACAAAAACAGAATCACAGAAATGGAGATCATGTGGATGGTTATCAGTGGGGAGAGGTGGGGGGAGAATAAGGAAAAGGTACAGGGAATAAGAAACATAAATGATAGGTAGAAAATAGACAGGGGGAGGTTAAGAATAGTATAGGAAATGTAGAAGCCAAAGAACTTATGTGTACAACCCATGGACATGAACTAAGACAGGGGGGTATGCAGGTGGGAGGGGTTGTGCAGGGCAGAGGAAATAAAGGGGGGAAATGGGACAACTGTAATAGCATAATCAATAAAATATATTTTAAAAAGAAAAGAAGAAATATGGTATATGTATACAACGGAATATTATTCAGCCTTAAAAAATGAAATCTTGTCACATGCTAGAAACATGGGTGAACCTTGAGAACATTATGCTAAGTGAAATTAGCCAATCACAAAAAGACAAATATTGTATGACTCTACTTTTATAAGGTACCTAGAGTAGTCAAATTCATCGAAACAGAAAGTGGAATGATGGTTACCAGAAGCTGGGGGAAGGGGAAGTGAAGAATTGTTTGATGGGTACAGAGTTCCAATTTGCAAGATGGGAAAGTTCTTGAGGTTTGTTACACAGCAATGTAAATATACTCAACACAGCTGAACTATACACTTTAAAATGGTTAAGATGGTAAATTTTATGTTATGTGTTTATTGTATCACAATAAAACATTTAAAAATTATAGAGATATAAAAAGATTAGTGGTTGCCAGAATTTCATGGGGGTGGGGAAGATAAATAGGTGCAGTACAAAGGATTTTTAGGGCTGTGAAACTACTTTGTATGATACTGTAATTCTGGATACAGGTCACTATACATTTGTTCAAACCCATAGACTGTACAAAATAAAGAGTGAATCTCAATGTAAACTATGGACTTGTACATTAAATAATGCAGTAGAAAATGTAGAGCCAGAAAACAAAAAACAATTGCATTATGACAACACAATATACCAAAGTAGGTATATGAAAGGCATATAAAAAGGGAATGTGAATAATAAAAATACTTTAAGGATATTTCTATCCTGCCATCCAAGGTCCTGGTAGAAAACAGATTAGCATTCTCAAATTAGGTAATTAAAGGGGACTAAAAAAATGTCAAAAGTGTGGACAGGATTAGAGAAGCCAGAGGGAGTGGGTCATAGTACCCTGGGTCTGAAAACCAGAGACCTAACAGCTAATGGCCTGTAGGAGGGAACAGAAAGAGTGTCAAGGGCTGCCTGCCAGGAACTGAGAGGGTGAGCACATGAAGCGTGGGTCACTCCACAGGGATGTGATGTTCCCATAAAGCAAAGTACATGTGGAGATCTCAGGCACCACTTGCTCCCTAGCAAGACCTAAACCTGCCCAGCCCTTCCCAATGCCCTCACCCCCAATTCCTGTTGACTAACCCTAGCTCTGAGCATCCCCTGATCTTTAATTTAACTCCAAACGTGGTACGTCAGTGACAGCTCAACCAAGATGTGCAGGGAGGCAATTTGCAGAATTCCCTGGTCCTCATTTATTGTAAATATTCTCTCTCTCTCTCTCTCCCTCTCCCCGCCCCTTCTCTACAGTTCCATGTCTATATGTACATTCTCTGTTGGTCTGTTTCTCTGTTGTCATTCTAGAAATACACAGAAAATATAAGTCTGGCGATTTAAGTGGGACAATGAGAATATGGGTACTTTCTAAAATGCTTTAGGCTGTTTTGTTCACTCTGACTATTTATAATTAACAAGATAAATTTATAAACAGAAAAAGTTATACATCTATTCACATTTTCTAAAAAGTATCCAAAAATCCTGCCAATAAAAATTATCTATAATTGTTCTATTTAATTGCTGGAGTCACTTTTCTTCCCAAAGGCTCTGCAATTACTTATCTTCAGTTTTCATATTAAAACCTTGTAGGAAGCTTTTATGTTGCATGGATCCCAAATCATATGTAACCAATTTCTCTGCTTATGTCAGTCATGATGAGAACTGAGAGTGAGGAGGGTGGGGTAACATGGGAGTTAAAACCCTGGATTCTGGATCTGGGCAACAAGTTTGAAAGCCAGTTTCATTGTATAACAGCTCCCGTAACCTTAGAAAAGTTACTTAATCCCAATTTCATCACCTCTCAAACAGAAGTAATAATACGTACCTGACATGGCTGTCATAAGGATTGAGTAAAACAGTAACAATAGCAGATGAACTTTCACTGAGGAGCTCATGTGAGCCAAGCAATTGGATAAGGTCTTGATAAGAATAATGTCATTGAATTCTCATGACGTGTGCTGGACATTATTATATTCCCCATATTATAAGTGAGGAAACAGGATTAAAGCAGTCAATGCCCTTATTCAAAGTTACACAACTAGTAAATGATTGAATCAAGATTAATCCACAGACAGTCTGTCTCCAGAGTCCCATGTTCTTAACAGTGTGCTTCCAGAAGGTCTATAAAACATACATGAGTTGGCAAGAGGTAAGTACTTAATAAATGTTCACCATTATTAAGATGAGTAATAAAAACAGATAGAGTAGACATAGTTCATAAACATCTGCTACTTTTTGTTCCAACACATGTTATCTATGAAATAAAGAATTGCAACTCTTTTGATTCAGTAACTAAAAGTGCTTATTCCCTCATATGACATAATTGAAAATAATATGTGAGTATTTCATCTTCAAATTAAGTTAATGCAAGATTTCTCACTTGGCCTATAAAAGAATGGAGAGTTCATAAGTAGCTATTAAGCATGGGAATTAAGACATGTAAAATACATGAGGGTTTCAATGATTTAGCATGGAAAAAGAATGTGCAATATCTCCTAACAGTCATGTGCTGCATAATGACATTTAGGTCAGTGATGGTCTGCATATAGTGTAACCCTGTCCAAGCTTGTACCGCTTGCCACATGGCAGGCAATGAGGAGTGACAAGTTGTTGGAGCAAGGAAAACAACTTTATTCAGAAAGCCAGCAAACCAAGAAAATGGCAAGGTAGGGTCCTAAAGAACCATATTAAGAAAGTACAGAATTCAGGCTTCTTTTATGCCAATGGAAGGAGGAAATTGAAGTGGCAAAAGGTGATTGATGACCATAGATATCTAGATACCAGCAGGGGTCTGAGGAAGGTTGTGAAACCGCTTTGTTTTTACTCTGTTAACTATAGTTGATGTGAGTCTGGTTATGAGCTTCCTGCAAATCTTTGACAAACAATCGTTCTTTTTGCACATACTTCCAAGGCACTTTCTGGTAAAGGGCTGTTTTTTTTATAACTCAAGCTACAAGCAGAATTCCTCTAATGATTAACCTGTCTACATACAAGACTAAGCAGAAGCTATCAGCCTGAAGGCCATGGGAACAAAGCAGGCTTGAACAAGATGGAGTCAGAGAAGCCCAGCATTTTACTCTGTTATAATTGGACAATAGACTCAAGATTATAATGGAGCTGTAAAATTCCTATTACCTAGTGATGCTGTAGCCATGTTAATGTTATAGTGCAATGAGTTACACAAATACCATTGTGTTATAATTGCCTACAGTATTCAGCACAACAATATGTGGTATAGGTTTGTAGACTAGGAGCAATAGGGGAGTGGAATTTGTCACCCCCAAATATGTCTATTTGTCATAAGGACTATTTTACGTAGGTTAATTTTAAGAAATATTAGACATGGGAGAAGCTCTGAAAACCAAATAGAAGTTACTCTTTGTGAAAGACATTTATATTTGTTAGGGAAATCTCTATTTGTAAGGGTGTCACCCTTGCTGCACCAGGAATGGGGCATGACCTTATCTCTAGAAACTGTTACTAATGCAGAAAACAAGACTTAAATCTATATAATAACCTTACCCTTGTTTATTGTGCTTTTCTTGGTAACTTCCCAAAACTGGCCTCCCCCACCACCATCTTCAGTCTTCAGATGAAGGTGATATTTAAGGTTGGTAGCTTCAGCCCTTTTGGCGAGTTACCCAGTTTTCCTAGGTCTGTCTTATGTATACAAGAAGTAAACATGTTATTAAATTTGTGTTTGTTTTCCTCCTGTTAATCTGTCTTTTACTACAGGGATGTATCAGCCAAGAACCCAGAAAAGCAAAGGAAAAATTATTCTTCCTCCCCCTACGTAGCAATAGGCTATACCCAAAACCTAGGTGTGCAGTAGGCTACACCACTTAAGTTTGTGTAAGTTCACTCTCTGATGTTTGCATGACAACAAAATCCTCTAATGATGCATTGCTCAGAACATATCCCCTTAGTTAAGTGGTACATGGCTGTAATATTTTCAGGTTGATTATATGTTGAAATGATATAATTGAGGATATATTGGATGTTAACCTAAAAATAAAAGCCCAACTCTCATGTTGGGAGGCATCAAATGTTTGAGATCCAGAAGAATAGCTCTTCAGGAATCAGTGATTCCAGCAGAAACCCAAATAGTGTTCCAATTATGAGGTGAATGCAAGGGGTATTTATGACAAAGGGAAAGGGAACAATTACATGAGTAGAAGGAAGGACTTTTTAAAAAAAGATTGTATTTATTTATTTCCAGACAGAGGAGAAGGGAAGGAGAGAGGGAAACATCAGTGTGTGGTTGCCTCTTGAACACCCCTGCTGGGGACCCAGCCCACAACACAGGCATGTGCCCTCACTGGGAACTGAACAGGTAAGCATTTGGTTTGCAGGCCTGAGCTCAACCCACTGAGCCACACCAGCCAGGGCAGGAAGGCCTTTTTATGCGTGTTTTGTTAAGGGAGAAATGTCTATAAATGCAGACAAACTAACATAATAATGCTAATTCTAAAGAATCTTTAGTCCAGTAGTCACAACAAACAATTGTTTGACATATGATGTTGCTTTTGGTCCAGTTTAAAGCAGTTCTGGGATGGTAGCTCCAACCCCACTTCATCTTTATTATTTTTTTTTAGATTTTATTTATTTTATCTTTAGAAGGGAAGGGAAGGAGAGAGGGAGAGAAATATCAATGTGTGGTTGCCTCTCATGTGTCCCCTGCTGGGAACTGGCCTGCAACCCAGGCATGTGCCCTGACTGGGAATCAAACCACGATCCTCTGGTTCACAGGCCCTCGCTCAATCCACTCAGGTACACCAGCCAGGGCCCAACTCCACTTTAAAGTGTCTCTTGCCTGGGCTTGTGTGGCTCCATGGGCTGAGCATGGGTCTGTGAACCAAAGGGTTGCCGGTTCGATTCCCAGTTAGGGCACATGTCTGGGTTGCAGGCCAGGTCCCCAGTTGGGGGTGTATGAGAGGCAACCGATTGATGTTGGCCTCTCATCATACACTGATGAGAGATCAGTGTATGATCTCTCATACACTGACGTTTATCTACCTCTATTTCTCCCTCCTTTCCCCTCTGTCTAAAAATAAATAAATCAAATCTTTAAAAAATAGTGTCTCAATTTATATTATTTTTCACATTAGTTAAATGAAATGTGTATTAAAAACAGGAGGTTTTATGGAAAGTAACTTCACTGGGTGATCTGATTATAAGTTTCTATCTGGGCAGATCATGGTGGGTAGTCATGCCCCAGGCCTATAATTTTTATTTATTTATTTATTTATTTATTTATTTATTTATTTATTTCCTCACCAGAGTACATTTTTTCATTGCTTTTAGAGAGGGAGGAAGGGAAAGAAAGAGAGACCAAGAGAGAGACATTGATGTGAGAGAGAAACATAGATTGGTTGCCTTCTACTACATGCCCTGACTGGGGATCAAACCCACAATCTCGTCATGTGCCCTGACCAGGAATAGAACCTACGACCTTTGAGACCATGGAATGATGCTCCAACCAACTAAGCCACACTGGCCGTGGCAATAACTTCTTTAGTGAAAGGTAAGACAGCTCTGTCCATTGTTCTTGTGCATCTAAGTTGACACACCTTTGAAATGCCAGAAGTAATACTCCTCAAAGAGGGTATTAACTGTCAAGAGAGCACATAGTCTTAAATATCTTGCAATTTAATCCCTGCCCTGCTTTCTCTAAGCTTCCATGTACATTCCCTCCTTAATTTCAAATGCATAAAAGAAGTTGCAAAACTGTTATACTCTCTTTCTTCCTGGGCATTGCCTACAGAGGTGGCTGCCATATCCTACTCAGCATAATGGGTGCCCTCAGACCCCTCATGAAACCCAAGATTGTCAAAAAGAAGATCAAGAAGTCCATCTGGCACCAGTCAGACTGATATGTCCAAATTAATGGGAACTGGCAGAAACCCAGAGGCATTTACAATAGGGTACACAGAAGATTCAAGGGCCAGATCTTGATGCCCAACTTTGGTTATGGGAGCAACAAGAAAACAGAGTACATGCCGCTCAATGGCTTTTGGAAGTTCCTGTTCCACAATGTCAAGGAGCTTGAAGTGCTGCTTATGTGTGACAAATCTTACTGTGCTGAGATTGCTCACAGTGTCTCCTCAAAAAAGTGCAAGGCCATTGTGAAAACAGTTACCCAGCTGGCCATCAGTATCACCAATCCCAATGCCAGCCTGCACAGCGAAGGAAATGAATGGACAGTTTCTACATGTTGTATTTATGTTAATAAAACCATAAAATTCTGCCCCCCCCAAACCCCACTGTTATTCTCCAGAGTGTTTGGGAGATTTTGCTGTTACTGGACAGGGTCTGGGTGCATAGTGTGTCTGCCTCAGGTCCCCCAGTAGTAGGTGGGTTCTTGACTTTATGCAGGGAAGATTTCACAACACAATTCCATGGATTTTGAGAATATGTTTATTAAAGCTGGTGACATTGAAACAAAGGAAGGGCCTCAGGTAGAGGAAGCAACAGGGGAGAGAAAGACAAGACATGGGCCTTGGACACAGGTTCAGGGGTTTAGCCCAGGACAAGCTGCTGTTGCATGCTGCTCTCCTGGTTGCAAGTCTCATGGGGACCCTTAGAGTCTAGGAGGAAGAGAGCAGGGATACAAGATGTGGGCAGGCTGCTGTAGCAAGAACAAGGCATAGATCCTTTGTCTTGAGGCATTTTATCTTTGTTTGGCTGGCTGGAATCCTAGGGGAGTGCCTTAACAGAATATTTATTAGTTTTTCAGGTGTGTTCTTCAATATATTTATTCATTAAAATGTACATATAAAGGGTCAGGAGTTATTTTCTGGTTAGTTTTACTCATATTGACCAAGAATATCACTGAACAGGGACCAGTACTAAGGCCATTCTGTCCTGGGATGGTCTGGAATGTGTAAACCAATTGTTCCTAAGTGTCCTTGGTTAGGGAAGATAAAACCTTGTGATTCATTAGCTAGCTGTAAATTGCTCAAATCATTTGGCTTTCTTTAATTATTTTCCCTCAGTTTCCCTTACTCTACTTGTGAAGGAATTTCCTAGCTTCTTACTATCCTGCCTCATTACTCCCTGGCATATGTTGTCAGTTAGGCTCAAATAAACTTATAAAAATTCTCTACAGTTTTGGATGTTTCTTCCATCAACAGAAATATATGTATTTGCACTAATTAGCTTCTGGCCTCCACCATTCTACTTTCTGTTTTTATCAAATGAATATACTCTTAAAAATAATTTCATGCCCTGGCTGATGTGTCTCAGTGGTTGAGTGCCCTGTGAACCAAAGGGTTGCCAGTTCGATTCCCAGTCAGAGCACATGCCTGGGTTGCAGGCCAGGTCCCCAGTTGGGGGCATGTGAGGGACAACCACACATTGATGTTTCTGTCTCTCTCTTTCCCTCTTCCCTCTATCTAAAAATAAATAAATAAAATATTTTTAAAAAGTAATAATTTCACTTGTTTCTTTTTACTTTTTATGAAGTGGATACAAGAAAATTTAAAATTACTCATGTGACTTGCATTATATTTCTGTCAGATGGTGCTATCTTGGTAGGGCCTGACAGTGAGGCCTAAATCATGTTAGACATAATCATGGCTTACAAAATTCTAAGTCTAGTTATAAAATCAAATGTCAAAAAATCAAAATATCATTATATAAAATAGTATATTGATAACTATATGAACCATAAACCCTAAATTATATTAAAAATAATAAACAGATGGGGAAGGGCATAATGATAAAATATATGTTAGATTCTAACAGATGAGACTCAAATTTCAAGATACACATGTTTCACATCCTAATAATATTCTGGATGAGAATTTGATATACACTGGATCAGGTGAAGACAGAGGTCCTGAGGTCCTGGAGGGGTCTGAAACAGTGGCACTGAGTGTCAGATCAGCTTGGGACACGGCAGAAATATCAGCCAAAGTGAGTTGGGGAGAGGAGGGAAAATGACCAAAGTTGACCTGACACTGGGTCCCCTTCTCCCAGCCACCTGTCTAGCAGCTGAAGGCAGGGGTTGAATTTGTAAAAGGAAATGTTAGAGCCAGAGGTCCACCCCTTCCCTTCCAGCTCCTCCATCACTGCCAAGTCCTGACTCATCCCTCCATTTATTCCAGTCACAGTCACAAACTGGAAGTGACATGTTGAGTGCTGAGAACACAAGAAGAAAGGATCTGACTAAGGAGAAAGTAAATGAGGGGAATGGAATAGGAGTGGCTTCCTTTTCTCACCTCCACTCCCCGTTTATTTTGCAGCCACTTCCACCACATCCCGCAGAGAACACAGGCTTAGTAGGCAGGTGTGCTCTGGGCAAAAAGGTGGCTCTTTCAGCAGCTTGGTCAGAGGTTATGTTTCAGTCGCTCTGTAGCCAGAGATATAAATCAGGTCCCATGCACAGCATGAGACCACTCATTGCCTGCTCCATTGAGTTGGAAGGATGAAGACAGAGTGCCCCTACCTACTTGAACAGAAGATGGCAAGTTTGTCCTCCTGCACCCACCTGGGAAGCTTTGGTCAGGGCTGAATTTGAATTCTTCACCTGCCATCCTGGGCCCAATATACTCAAGTGAAATTTATTTTACGGGCCCATAGCCTGGGCAGTGCCTGAAGATAACTATAAAGTATATTATACACTTTCAAATTTTAAAATATGTCTTTTAAAATCTGGCTTAAAAAAAAACCTTGCTTGTCTGTTTGCAAATATTTTAACTTATAATGGTTAGCATTTAATGTGTATTGTATTCCACAAAGATGTGTTGAATACCAGATGTGTACCCAGCACATATTACCTCTGATTTTTTTTTTTACTTCAATCTCGTCTATTATGCCAAAGCCTCTGGGCCCACGGTGACACACCAGGTGCTCTGCACTCCCCATTAGGGGTTAGGGCCCCGGAGCTCAGGGGCGTGTATTGCCCTGAATGCCACCAGCAATGTGAGGAGGATTTGGGAATGGAAAGCTGCCTTCTTTGTCTGATATATAAACCTATGGGGAAAATTTCAGTTATTGGAAAACTAAAATGGGACCAAAACGTGTATGCTTCTAATGCCAGGTGTGGATAGATTTCTTCAATTCATTGGATCAGTTGAGAGATACTTAAGCATTTTGAGCAGAGAAATATTAAGAGATTATTTCAAGAATCCTATGGAGTAAGATTGGGGGTTGGTGTATGTGTGTGGGGGGATCTTAAGGGTAAGGAATATCTGGGCACAGGGGAAGGAGAGCAGAGAACTTCTGGTTTCAGAGCTGTGTAGGGTCCGTACTTAAGAGCCTGGGAGACAAAAGACATGGTGTCACTGATGAGCACTTGTGTGCCCAATTCAAGCCCTGTGCACACTCCCTATCCTGCCCAGCCACAGCCTGGGATGCAGCTTGCTTCTTTTAGTTGTAAAAAAGAAGGCTGCATTTCATTTTAGAATGAATCTATGCATACTCTATAAATGTGAAAGGTATGGAAGAACATCGCCATACCTGTGGAAAACCATGATTCATATTGGGGGGAGTTTTTGCCATCATTCCTTTTCTGTGTGTAGTTAACATTTTTAGATAGAGATCCATGTGTAGCTTGCATTTTTCACTTCAATATTACATGAAAATCATTTCCCATGATGTTACATAGTTTTGACAAACCATATTTTAAATGGTTTCATATTTTTAAAGAGAACATCTACTCTGGTTTCCTTAATTTATTATTCCCCAACTAATGTTTTCAGTGCTTCCTCTTCACAAATAAAGCTTGGGAAAAAAAAAAACCTTTATAAAACACACACACACACACACCCTCTCTATTTACCTATTATGTAGGAAAAGAAGATAAATATGGACAAGAAGATGGAGGATGATGGGGAAGAGGTCTACTCCTTCACGCTAAAGACCCAGATCCCGATTGGGGCTGGGGGGCGGAGCCTAGAGTGAGTTGGCCTGCAACCAGTGCAGTGGTTGCAGAAGGGGGCGGAGCTGACCCGAGTCGGAAGGAGGAGACAGCCCTCCGTACTGCGGCAAACCCCGGGGCGGTTTGCCGCATTGGCGCTTGGCCTTGTCCTCAGGCGGTCTCTGGCGCCTCCTGCCGTTCACACTGTAAACCTGCAAGGGGCGGCTGCTCTTAGTTCTTTCCCTTCTCCGCCTCCTCCTCCATCTTGCTTGTTCATTGATTTATTTTCCCTCACCTCTCCCTCCCTAGCCCCTTTCTAGTCATCCGCTTGTCAGTTTAGGGGTCTCAGCCAGAGAAGCCCGTTACAGAACTAGCAGAAATCATTGGACCAAGGGGAATGAGCAGGCCAAAAGGGGGCCTGGGCGGGCAGGACGGCTGGTGACTTGGCCAGGGCCCAGACTCCTCTTGGCTCTGCGACGCTAGTGGGGCTAATCTTGAGCCAGTACTAATTGCCACAGGAGCTCTGAGCCCCTTCTTGCAGTTCCTGGTTCTCTGTGGTCCCGGGAGAAGGTGCCAGAAAGGACAGAACTTGAGGTGCGATGCAGACTGCAAATCCCTAGCACTTTGTAGCCCTCTATTGCAGGCAGAGAGCAGAGGAAGTGAGACAAGAGGGCCCGGGCCTGAGGTCTCTGGGACTGGGACCTGCCATTGTCAAACAAACCAGAGCTCAGCAGTAGTTAAAGTGGTAAACCGGATTTCATTCGGGACTATTGCAATAGGGGAAAACAGACCTTAGTGTGGAACTGGGTTCAATTCTGAATACAACACGGAAAAGTAGCAACTTACAGCCAAGGTGGGGTCAGTGCCAGTGGATGGAAAATTCCTAAGAGGGAACATCAGGGTTAAAGGGGATCTTGGCTAAACCCACCTAAAATGATTCTTGCTGAAGACAGGCCAGAGTAATCAGACATCACCCAAGGATGTGGAGGAGGAACCCAATCAAATATGGAGGATGGATGTTCTACCTAAACTGACTTAGCAGGATTCTTGCCAAAATTGGACAATGCAGAAAGGAGCACAGAAGCTCAAAAGTTGAGGCGTAGTTGAGAAGTTCAGGGGAACTGGAGTAGAGCTTGGTCAAGGAAAGAATCTTTGTCACTACTCCCTGGCCAAAGACTCTAGAAATGCTTCATGGTGACACTTCAAGACAACAGGACAATTGTTCAGGAGTGGGCAGGGGAGGGAGCTTGGTGGGGACAGGAAGCAGCCACCTCTCTGTGCCCTTTGCAGTTCTCTAGAGCTCAGGCTACCTGCGATCAACACTCCCCTTCCCTAATTCAGAATCACCTCAAATCTGAACCTGGCTTCCAGCATGTAGGCCTTCTCTTGGTTTAGCTGCTAAGCTGTCATTGCAAAGGGGGCCATGAGGGATCTCAGTGACCTTACACAAACCCAGTGTCAAATCACCCCAAGTGGAGTTCATTTACCATCCTCTCTTTCTGAGAATCCCCCACTCACATGTTCCTGTGTACCTTTTGTGATTGGACCGAGCTATCCCCCCTGCTGTCCCAGACCAGGGACCAGATAGCCTGACCCAAGACACCTGGGAATGTGTTCCAGGCAAGGGGACGACTCCAAGCACCCAGATATGAAGGTTGACTCCAGAATGCAGCCAGCTGCTGCACCAGAGACCCCACAGACTGCCCAACTGCAGACAGTTCACCAAGAGGACTGCCTGGAAGAGGAGGAGGGCTGCAAACACTAGAGCCAAGTGACCTAGCCTGGACACTGATTCATTCACACAATGCAGATCTTAGAGCTTAGATATGTGACTGAACCTCACAAAGCCTTAAGATCTACACACATTTGTCTATTTATTTTTCTATCCCCACATTCACCAAGTATATGTAGAACTCTCAGGCAGTTTCGATACAAAGGGGAATTAGAAGGAGCTCAGAGGAGGAAGGAAGAAAGATGACATTATGGCCAAATGCAGTCAGAGAGAGCATGTGGAGGGGGAGCTGGAAAGAATTTGTCAAGAAGGGACCAGAAAATGCTGCTCCCATGAAGTTACCTTAGAACTAAGTTGTGGGACATAAGAAAGAATTTACCAAATTGACAGAGAGGGTGTGGGCTCCCATGGCAAAGAAAACTGGCCTTAAGTTCCAGCTCTCACATCCCAAGGCTGCCCCACAGCAAAGGAGGTGGGTGAGGCAAGCAGCAGCCAGAGTATGGAGGACAATGTAAGGAGAGGAATTGTGTCAGACTAGTGTTGGGCAGGTGTCTGACCACTGGCAGTGTGGAGGAGGTATCTGGGGGGAGTTAGGACTGGTGTTGGGCCTTGAACTCAATAGCCTGAAAAACAGACCTTTTTGCCTTTAGAAGACTGCTTTTCACCAAGTTTCCCCCCCATTGGTTGCAACCAATGACAATTTTTAAATATTCCAGTGCTCCCGGAATCTGAGGATGAGTCATTTGTTAAGATTTCTGCACAAGTATTTGACCCAAGCCATGTGTGAATCAAGTTGATGTTCTTTCTTTAAAGATGTCTTTCTGCTCTGGCTGGTGTAGCTCAGTGGATTGGAAGGATCACTAGTTCAGTTCCCAGTCTAGAGCACATGCCTGGGTTTCGGGCCACGTCCCCAGTAGGTGGCGCGTGAGAGGCAACCACACATTGGTGTTTCTCTCCCTCTCTTTCTCTCTCCCTCTCTAAAATAAATAAATAAATAAATAAATAAATAAATAAATAAATAAATAAATAATAAAACCTTTTAAAAATAAAAAAATGTCTTTCCCCAGAACAGGCTGGTAGCTCCTCAGAGTTCTGCCTTTTGGTTTGGGGCTCTCATCTGGTCAGTGATCCACAATCTCTCCAACTTCCCAATACTGCCAAATGGAAAGTATTTTCCTCATTTTTCTCTGCCCCAAGTCCAAGCCAGGTCCTGGGTAACTGGGACTGGGGATGGGGCAGGCGAAGTGCAGGGAGCAGGTTGGCATCTCTGGTCTCTGATTTTCCTCAGAACTGGAGGTATTTCTTTGTAACGAGGTGGAGCCCAATCTCCTTTAAAGTGACTTTCTTTCCTGCATGTGTTTAACTGATGTCAAAGGTCACAGAAAGCCCTGACAGGAGTGCTGCCCTGACTGATGTGGCTCAGCAGATGGGTGTCATCCTGCAAACTGAAGGGTCGCAGGTTCAATTCCTGGTCAGGGCACATGCCTGGGTTTTGAGCCAGGTCACCTGTTGAGGGTGTGTGAGAGGTAGGCCCATCAATGTTTTTCTGGCACATCGATGTTTCTCTCCCTCTCTTTCTCCCTCCTTTCCCTTCTCTCTAAAAAAATAAATAAATAAAATCTTTTTTAAAGGTCACAATAAGGTATAAGGGAGGAAAGGACAGTAATAGTGAAGGGGCAGGGACTGACAGGTACTCAAGAGCTCCCTCATGGCCTTGGATCCAGACATTAAGTACCATGCCTGTCACTTGTTGATGATTTTTGCTATCATTGCTGCGTTTGAACAAGGTTTGAAATATTTTTGCTTTGTCTATAAAGATGAATAAACTAAATAAAACAAAAGTCTGAAGCATAGAGGACAGTTTAGGAAATGAAAATCATACTCCACGTGAGAGGGGATGAAGACTTGAATTAAGCCAGGAAGTCCTCAGAGGCAGATACACATACTCCCTTTGCAAACTTATTGTGAACTTGAAATTAGATTAGCTAGATGAAAACAGCCAACATGGAGCCTGGCATACAACAGGTGTCAAATAAATACTAGGTTGCTACTCTTTCCCTCCCTGGGGCATATTCTGTCTGAAATGTAGGCCTGTGAGTGCTCTCTGTGGGTACAGGCCAGGAGGTAAGCCTTTTTTTGGTTCCTGAGTCTTCAGCAAGGTTTCAGAGGAGTGCCATGCTCTTGTAACCTCTGGGAAAGGCTTCTGGAAAAGAAGGAGAACAGGAGGTGAACTAGTTAGCCAGGCTCATACACCCTTCCCAAGCAGCCTTCCTTTCAAGCTAGTCATGTCATTTGCCTTCTGCCATTCGAAGGCTCCTTCTGAGGGTGGGGATTGCTGTGGGGACCTCTGCCTGGCCTTTGAGAGGTTTTCAGACTTCCACTCTCCTATACCCATGGCCCTTCACCCTACCTTGGCAGCTTCCCAACTACTTGTTCATCTTGAATTCAGCCAACCAACCATCTACTCTTGCCAGAAAAAGTCTCACTCTATTCTCAGGTTTTATCACACAGGGAGTGAAGTGGATGTCAGGGAGGAGGCAGAGACTGTAATATCCCATTGCTCAAGTATTGTCCTCTCAACCTGGCCATGGTCTTTCACACAGCAACTCAACCTCAAGCTGTCTATAGGGAATAAGGAGAGCTGTATCTCTTCCTTCAGAAAGAACAGAAGGAGGGAAGGAAAGAGGATGGATGCATGGAAGGAATGAAGGAAGGAAGGGGTAGAGAAGGATAAAGAATGAGACCTAAAGTCAAGATTTGGAAGAAATAAAAAAGAGAGAGAGAGAAGAGGAGAAGGAAGAGGAAAGAGGGGGAGGAGAAGAGAAAAGGAAGGGGAAAAAAGGATAAAGAAAGTGAAAGAATGAGGTCTAGAGACAAAGAATAAAAGGAATGAAGAAACAGAAGGGGGAGAGAAAGGAAAGAGGGAGGGAGAGAAGAACGGAGGAAAAGAGAAAGAGAGACAGCAGGAACCAGAAAAGGAGGGGGGAAGACAAAGAGAGGGAGATCATTCAGAGTCCCCAGAGGAGAGGGAGGCTAACGGTGGTTCTTAGGTCTCTTACCCAACTCTCCCTTTTGAATTTACCCACATGCCTCAGTAACCTCAGCATTTCTTCAGTGAAGTATAGGTGCGGAGTACCAGAGATTTTCGGAGTTACACTTTCTGGTACAGGGCATCTACCATTCCAAAATAGCTCACAATGTAAGAGGGAATGTTCGAGGGTGAAGGTGCATATCTCAGAGATATTTTTTGAAATCTTCACCTGAGGATATGTTTATTGATTTTAGAGACAGAGGAAGGGAGGGAGGAATAGAAAGAGAAACATTGATGTGAAAGAGAAACATCAGTTTGGTGCCTCTTGTACACACCCTGACCAGAGAATCAAACCTGCAACCTAGGTATGTGTCCTGACCAGGAATTGAACCCACAATATTTTGGTGCACAGGATGCCAGTCCAACCAACTGGACCACCCAGCCTGGGCTAAGCTTAAGATGAAGGCAATGAATGTATTTTTCTGCCTTACCAACTTAGAGATTTTTATTCCAAAACAACATGTATCAGAATTTGCAGGTGCTGTGGCTTTTCCCTATTCAAGTAACATCCTGACACAATTCTATTTTTGGTAGTAATTAGTTTAATTGTCTGTTTGTTCTATGGTGTTTTCTTCCTCTACATCTCACTACTTATAAAACTGCAGATACTTTAACAGTTCTAAAATTTTTCTTACACTAAAAGCTTTCACCATTTTCCTGACAAATCCACATAATTTTCAAATAATTCTAGGGCATCTAGGAGGTATTTGGGGGAAAAACCCTTACTCCTTACACTAAAAGAAAATTCATCTGTATAGAAGCTTTAAATGTTTTTAAAATAAACTAAAGAAAAAACGCTGGAAGCATAAAACTAAAACAAAGGTGAATATTTTTATTTATTTTTTTAAATATTTTATTTATTTATTTTTAGAGTGAAGGGGAGGGAGGGAGAAAGAGAAGGAAAGAAACATTGATGTGAGAGGGTATCATCGATTGTTCATCCCTCACAGGCACCCCGACTGTGACCAAACTGGCAACTTCATGCCCTAATTGGGAGGCAGGGGGAACTACACCCAACCAACTGAGCCACACTGGTCAGGGCAAGAGTGAATATTTTTATAATTGACAAATCAGATGTCATTAAAGAAAACACTGGTAAATTAGGTCTCCGAAATTATAATTGTGTATGCTTCTGAACAGTTATTCTTACAGCAACATAATTTTTTAACAAAAAGATCAGTGAATGCTTATTGCTCTGCAACTTATATTCACTTGGCAATAAAATAATGGTATCTTTCCAAGTTAGTCCCTTCATTTTAATGGACATATAAGTATCATATTATATGTAATTCTTTTTTATTCTTCTCTTTTGTTAATATCTTAACTAACTGGGAGAAGCAGAGAGTAAGCCTACACCAATACTTCAAATGCCTAGAGATTCTTATCAAAGGGTTTCCAAGCACCTGATCCAATGGCTTTTTTGTCACTGCTCCTTTGTGTGGTTAGAAATAAGTGATTCTGAAAAAAATCCCCACTGATTCACAGGTGGATATGAAGTTTAATATTTGTTAAAATATAGTGACTAAGATTCTGAAGACAATAAAGTACAGATATTGAAAATTACATAGATTTGCTTTCCAGAGTGATGATAAAAATGCATCATTTTAGTAGCTAACTTTATTGATTTATTATTTTTTGTAATTAATTTAAAAAATTAAGCTAAACAGGTCAATACATTTCAGGTATTGCTAATAAGGGGAGAGGAAACATGAACTTTCTAACTTCATGATCTACATATTGTATCTTCCAAGCAGTTTCCAAATGAATACTTAATTGTTTTCTTTGGTTCTCAGATTTTCCCCCCCTACATTCTCCATGGCTTCTTTCCAGAATATTCCCTGAATAGAATTTTGCACACAGCCCAGCAGAGGGCCCTGTGTTCTGAGCCACAATCAGGAATACACAGAAGACACTGCAGCTACCAGTTAGGAAATTGGAACAAGGGCTCCTAACCTCCCACACTCCACCCACAGGGCTATCAGGTTCCAGTTACAGCTGTTCAACTAACAACAGATGGCGTCTGCATTTCCTTTTAATCTAGGAGGCAGAATAAATGGTTTCTAAGAATAACTAGCAGCTTGGGAAAATATCCCATTATGTAATTACCATGCAAGTATTTCATATTGCAGCTTTTATTCCCCTGATTCCTATTCTCATTTAAAAGTGCATTTCAGAGATGCATACATGTAACATAAATTCTCAGGAAAAAGACAATAAACAGAAATACATCACAATAATAAACAATGGTTATTACTGCAGAGATTATGGCTGATTTTGCTACATTTTTTTTTATTTCCAAGATTTTACAATTAGGATAGTTGTTTTGTTTTTAATATCCCTTTGTTTGTTTTTTATTTCTTGAATATTCCATTTTCAAAAAAGAAAATATAGAAGAACAAAAAGGCAAGAGAGAGGAAGTAAATACATGCTTATCAAAAAGGTTCAAGACATTTGGACCAATTTTTTAAAATCTTTCTTAAAAGAATTTTTAGAGCAGTATAAAATAACATACATGAAAATGACTGGTTTTAGCCTTTATATAATTGGTCATTTTTATCCTTTCAACAAAAAAGTGGAAGAATCCACTTATGTGCAGAAGGCATGGATCTCTTTTCTAGAAAAAAATTTTAAAAACTGCGCCATGCTGTTGTTTTTATCTGGATTTCAAGGAGAGAGAAAAAAACCTCTCTGATGACTTTTTGCCATTAAAGTATATTTTGAATTAAAGAATTATTTACTCATTTATTCCACAAATTTTTAGAGATTCCCCTTACGTGCCAGGTACTTTTCACACCATAAACTACTCTCTCCCTGCCCTACCCCCAAAAAGGTTTGCCTGCCTAATCTAGATCACAAAAGGCTTCTAGCATTGTTACTAACTTCATCCCCTCTAGGTAGATCCTCTGTCTCCCAATCCCAGCTGTCGCTTGGCTAAACCCTGCTTCATTCTTTAGTTCTCCAACAATTCTTCAGGGACACCTTCTCATCTTCCCCTACCGCAACTGGCTTCTGCTCTCTGGGGGCATTTCTTTCCTCAGTACCCTTGGATGGGCACCCTCAACACACCCTTTGCAGACACCAGGTCTTCTGCTGAACTGTGGCACCAGGAAGGAAGGGCCAGAAAACTTTAGAGCGAAACTTGCTGACTTGGAAGCCCTATGTATGTATAAGTGGACTGTACTTATAGAATAATCACACTCCATGCACATAACTTTTTTAGTAAAAGTTTTATCTTTGGCTTAAGACACTCCTGTCCATTGTTTTTTGTGCATCTACGTTAACATACCTTTAAAATAAGCATAACCAACCTCAAAAAAGCACATAATCTTGTTAACTATCTTATAATCCAATCCCCACCTTGCTTTCTTCCACCCTCATGTATATTCCTTACACTCTCTTCCTAATTTCAGATGCATACAAGAAACTGCAAAATTCTCATTCTTGGAGCATTTGAAATCTTGCTTCCAGGCAATTTTCATCAGTTTGGCTTAAATAAAATCTTATAAAGATTCTTTAGTGGTTTGGACATTTTAAAGAGTGATTAGATAATAGGAGACCATAAGCAGAAATTTACCACCTCAAAGGTATGTGTTTACCTTTCAAAGTGAGATGGAACTCACAGCAAGTTATTTACATTCCAGAAGATTTTGAAGGACTAGGATCAAGTGCAATGGGCTCGCTCTCTCTCTCTCTCTCTCTCTCTCTCTCCCTCTCTCTCTCTCTCTCTGTCTCTCCCCCCCTCCCTCTCTCTCTCTCTCAGAAGAGAAGAGGGTAGGCAGCTGTCTTATTCCAGTATAAACTCCCAGAATCTTAATTTTGCTGCTCCTCTCTTGTAGTCCAACCCCTGTACATACAGACCAGTCCATCTGTCTCTTACTGAATTGCCCCAAAAGGAGAAAGAATTGGGGCAAAGGAAAACTGATGTGGTTATTCCTCTAAGTAATAACTTGATTTAAAATCTTATGTTTACTTTTAGTACATTATGAATAAGTGCAGATATTAAAAGTTTATCAGCTAGCCCTGACCAGTGTGGCTCAGTTGGTTGGGCATTATCCCGAAAAGCAAAAGGTTGCCAGTTTGATTCCTGCTCAGGGCAAATGCCTGGGTTGCGTGCAGGTGGATTCTGACCTAGTAGGTCGGGTGGGGCCCTAACAAGAGGAAACCAATGGATGTTTCTCTCACACATCGATGTTTTTCTCTCCTTTTCTTTCTCCCTCCCTTCCCCTTTCTTTAAAAAAAATAATAAAATAAACAAAATCTTATTTTAAAAGTTTATCAACTACATCAGAGTGTATCTCCTACTAACATCTCTCACAAAATCACAATTCAGTTATCAAATTCAAGAAATTCAGCATTGATAGAAATATTATCTAATCAGTAGTCCTTATTTAAATTGTGCCAATTTTCCTAATGATACACTTTAAAGCATTTTCCCCTATTCGGGATACAATCTAGAATTGCACATTGTATTTAATTGTCACATTCTTTTTTGGCACTTTTAATCTGGAGCAGTAGATTTGTCTCAGCATTAATTTTGATCATGTTGTTAAAGTGATGATTGCCAAGTTTTTCTAAAAACTTGTAAAGTTTTTCTCTTTCTAATAAGCAAGTATTTTGTAGGGAAATCCTTTGATGATGAGTAGGATATTTTGTAGACTCAAACTCCTCCTCTCCCAGTATTTAGTGAAATACTAAAATCAGTGAATTTAGTATTTCACTGATTATTTTCATGTAAATCAGGAATGATTAGAAAATGGTGATTTTTAACTCTTATTTTTTCTACATTTAATTGCATTCTATTGTAAGGCACCTGGTATAGATTGAATGTTTTTCGTCAGCCCCAAATTCATATGTTGAAAAGTAATAATCAGGTGATGGTACTTGGAAGTAGGGTCTTTGGGAGGTGATTAGGTCATGAAGGTGGAGCCCTTGAGAATGGGATAAGATCCCAGAGAGCTCCCTCTTCCCTTCCACCAAGTGAGGACACAGAAAAGTATGGTAAAGGTTACTAGATTTAGTAATTACTGGTTTTAGGGGACTTAAAACTGTAAATTATAAAATAATTGTCATGAAGAAAACAAGAGAGAGAGAAAAAATGAGGTGATGGGTTACAGAAAGAATCCCAAATGTCCTAGGGCCTTACAGTGCCAATATTGCTCTTCAAAATTAGGAAGTGCCATTTCTCATGGGAGCTCAAACTTTCAATGAAAAAAACATTTTAAAGATTTATTTACTTATTTTTAGAGAGGGGGAGGGGAGGGAGAAAAACATCGATGTGGACTGGTTGCCTCTAGCACATTCCCAACTGGGGACCTGACCTGAAACCGGAATCCAACCCATGACCTTTCGATTCACAGGCTGATGCTCAATCCACTGAGCCACACCAGCCAGGTCCAAAGGAAAAAAAAATTAAGAGAAACACACTTCTGTGACATTAATAGCTTTGGCACTGTATTTTTTAGCATCAATTAAAATTCTTTTGACATCGCAGTACAGGTTACATTATTTTAGTAGCAAGACTGGGAATAAAGGAATGGACACAGGGTTAGAGAGCTAGATAAGGCCCTAGTGGGAAAGGCAGGACTAGGTTCCTCGTTCTATCCCTGGCAAGTTTTGCCTCCTCATCCTTGGGACCAAGGAAGGAAGAAAGGAGGTCTGATTCTCCTCTTACTCCAACCTCATCTATGCCAGCCTCTACCTGGATTGAACCCAATTTATGTCACCTCATTCTACATTAATGCTGTAAGATATCTTTTTTCCTTCTGTTTTGGAAAAGGGTTCCCATGAGACAGAATGCTTTTTAGACTGGAAATTTTGTATCATCTATAACATTGTAAAGGTTTTCAGGTGACTTCATATTTGTAAATACTAAGAACTTGTTAGTTTTTAGTGATTTCCCAAGAAAACACTGATAAAGACAGTTTGAAGATTTTCTTTCCATGCCATTTGCTAACAACATCTTTGCTCACATGGTTATTAAGAACATGAATCTGAGATAGAAATGTGTAATATAGAGGAAAGAAATGGCCCTTGATCCCCATCCTTGAATGAGAAATATAGTGTATTAGTCTCTGGAACTTCTATATCAAAATAACACAGACTGAGTGGGCTAAATAAAATTTATTTCTAATATTCTGGAGTCTGGAAGTCCACAATTAAGGTGCTGGCAAGGTAGGCTTCATTAACACCTCTTCTCTTGGTTCATAGGTGGCCACCATCTCAATGTGAACATATGACCTCTTCTTTGTGAAGGAAGGAGGAAGGGGAAAAGGAAAGGGAAAAGGGGAGGGAGGGTAGCAGAAGGGAAGGGAGAAAGAAAGTGCATGAGTGCTTTCTAGTAATCTCTTCTAATAAGGGCACTAATCCATCAGATCAAGGACCCACCCCATGACCTCACTTAACCTTAATTACTTTCTTTGAGACCCCATCTTCAAATACAGCCATGATGTGAGTTAGGGTTCCAACATCAAAATTTGGAGAGGACACAAACATTCAGTCCATGACATATGGTAAAGATGCCTTCATTCTTTACCATAAATAACAAGCTTAATATACTAGATGCATTTGTTCTCTATAAATATATTGGTATTTTTTAAAATATTAAAGCTGAGGATGGAATTCTACAGATAGTAAAATTTTTTCAGAAGGCCCAGAAAATATTCTCTCTCTGCCTCAAGGTATTTATGTCTCATATAAAATGGCTGATTGACAGAAATATTGTGCTAGAGTATATTGTATACATAGACTATTTCTATATAAAGCATTTAACTGCTAACCTACACTTAAACCCAGGTATGACAGATAGGCCTTCTCAAGAGGAAGAATGCTCAGTGTTAGGAAACTTCTTCCAGTGTGAAAAATCACAAAAGTTTTGGGGAAACAGCAGCTTTTAAAAATACTTTAGCCATGCCCTGGCTGGTGTGGCTCAGTGAATTGAGTGCCAGACTGTGAACCAAAGGGTTGCCAGTTCCATTCCCAGTCAGGGCACATGCCTGGGTTGTGGGCCAGGTCCCTAGTGCCTGCAAGAGGCAACCACATATTGATGTTTCTCTCCCTCTCTTTCTCCCTCCTTTCCCCTCTCTCTAAAAATAAATAAATAAAATCTTTAAAAAAATACTTTAGACAGCCTTGGCTGGGTGGCACAGTTGGTTGGAATGTCGTCCCATGCACCAAAATTTTGTGGGTTCAATTCCTGGTCAGGGCACATACCTAGGTTTCGGGTTTGATCCTCAGGCATGTATGAGAGGAAACCAACCAGATGTTTCTCTTCACTCTCTCCCCTCTCTCAGCCTCTCCCTCTCCCCCTCCCTTCCTCTCTCTCTAAAATCAATAAACATATCCTTGGGTGAGGATTAAAAAAAAACATTTAAAAATACTTTGGCCAACTCTGGCTGGTGCGGCTCAGTAGATTGAGCATGGGCCTGTAAACAGAAAGGCTGCCGGTTAGATTCCTGGTCAGGACACATGCCTGGGTTTCAGACCAGGTCCCCAGTTGGGGGCATGTGAGAGGGAGCTGATCAACATTTCTCTCACACACCGATGTTTCTCTTCCTGTCTTTCTCCCTCCCTTTCCCTCTCTCTGAAAAGAAATAAGTAGAAATACTTTGGCCACTTTTGGCTTTCAGCTCGGAGAGGGTAGGTGTAACTTTCTTCCATCGTCCAAAATCTGGGTTCTTCTGACACCAGCTGCCTCCACCATGCTACTGAAATTTGACCCCAATGACATCAAAGTCCTATACCTCAGGTGCACTGTTGGGGAAGTCGGTACCACATCTGCCCTGGCCCTCAAGATCAGCCCCCTGGGCCTGTCTCCAAAAAAAGGTTGGTGATGACATCACCAAAGCAACCAGTGATTGGAAGGGTCTAAGGATTACAGTGAACCTGACCATCAGAACAGACAGGCTCAGATGGAGGTAGTGCCTTCTGCCTCTGCCCTGATCATCAAAGCCCTCAAAGAACAACCAAGAGACAGAAGCAAAAAAAAAAAAAAAAAAAAAAAAAAAAAAAAAAAAAAAAAAAAAAAAAAAAAAAAAAAAAAAAAGCACAGTGGAAATATCGCTTTTGATGAGATTGTCAACATTGCCTGACAGATGCAGCACTGATCTTTAGCTAGAGAACTCTCTGGGACCATTAGAGAGATCCCAGGGAGTGCCCAATCTGTGGGCTGCAGTGTTGAAGGCCACCACCCTCATGACATCGTAGATGACATCAACAGTGGTACATCGGAATGCCCGGCTAGTTAAGAACTACAAAGGGAAGTATTTCAATTAAAAATCATTTGACAACAACAACAACAAAAAACTGGCCAGAGTTGTATCATTATTTTGGAAAAAGCACCGAGGGGCTTGGTTTTGGGAATTGTGTAAAGTCATTAAGAACAAGAGTAGGTACTTCTGTTTCCAGCCAAGATGGAGTAACAAGGACCAGAAAAAATACCCATCTGAAAGAACTGAAAAATCCCAGGCAATATAAATGCAACAGTGTTTTTTAAGACACTGGACATCAGGCAATGAAGGACAATGATCCTTGAGAAATGGCAAATAAAGAAGGTAAGCCCTGTGATTACCCTAACTTACTGCCTTGACAGAGTTTCCGGGTCCAGCAAAGGGCCAGGAAACTGAGATGAAACCCAATGGACTCCTTAAGTTGAGGAGCTCTCCTTGTTGAGATACTGTTTTGCCAGAAATTATCACTGGGAGAACTTTGGAAAAGGGTATATGGATCTCTCTGTATTACTCTTTTTTATTTGAATTTCTTTTTTAAAGTTGATTTTTAGAGAGAGATAGGGAGAGAGAGACAGAGAGAAAGGCAAACATCGATTTGTTGTTCCTTATTGATGCACTCATTGGTTGATTTTTGTATGTGCCCTGGCCTGGGATGGAACCCACAACCTTGGTGTATCAGGACAATGCTCTAACCAACTGAGCCACCCAGCAAGGACTCTCTGTATTATTTCATACAATTGCATGTGAATCTACAATTATCTCAAAATGAAAGATTTAATTTTTAAAAAGCTTAACTTTAAAAACAAGAGAAATAAGGGAGCTTTCAGATATGCAAAAGCTGAAAGAATTCATCACCAGCAGACTTGCAAGGAAAGAGATGTTAAGTCCTTCAGAAAGAAGGCAAATAATACCAGATGGAAATCAAGATCTACACAAAGGACTGAAGACCACTGGAAGTGATAACTACATAGGTAAATATACAAGATTTTGTGTATTTAAAATTCTTTAAAAGATAATTGCCCATTTGAGCAAAAAAAATGTATTATGGGGTTTATAACATGTAAAAGTATAATGCATGACAGCAATAGCATAAATCTCAGGAGGAATGAAATGAAAATACACTTGTTTCTTTTTTTATTGTTGTTTAAGTACAGTTGTCTCCATTTTCCCCCACCACTCCCTCCCACCTCACCCACCCCTATCTCCCACCCATATCCTACCTGACTTTGGCTTTGTCCATGGATCCTTTATACATGTTCCTTGCCTTGACCGTTCGCTCCCCTTCTTTCCCCTGTTATCCTCCTCCCCTCTCCCCTCTGGTTACTGTCAGTTTGTTCTTTATTTCCATGTTTCTGGTTGTATTTTGCTTGCTTGCTTTGTTGATTAGGTTCCACTTAAAAGTGAGATCATATGGTATTTGTCTTTCACCACCTGGCTTATTTCACTTAGCATAATGCTCTCCAGTTCCATCCATGCTGTCTCAAAGGGTAGGACCTCCTTCTTTCTTTCTGCTTTGAAGCATTCCATGGTGTAAATGTACTATAGTTTTTTGATCCACTCATTTACTGATGGGCACTTAGGTTGCTTCCAGCACTTGGCTATTGTAAATTGTGCTGCTATGAACATTGGTAAAGACTATTAAAAGTAATGTTTAGCTCTGGCTTGTGTGGTTCAGTGGGTTGGGAATCAGACTGCAAAGCAAAAGGTTGCCAGTTCCCTTCCCAGTGGGCCAGGTCCCTGTCTCCCTCTTTCTTTCTCTCTCTCTAAAAATAAATAAATAATTAAATAAAATTTAATAAATAATATTTAGGTTTACTTGTAAACTTCCCACACTCTGACCCCAGAGTTGTATATTAAAAATCTCTTCAAGGATTATTCAGGACTGGAAACTTCCATACTCTGCTATAAATGGAAAAATTATAGTTGCATTGCCACTCATTTAAAAGTACCTTTATTTAGCCCTAGCCAGGTACCTCAGTTGGTTATAGCATCATCCCCAGTGGGTTGTATCTCCATCCCAGGTCAAGGCACATACAGGAATCAACAAATAAATGCAAAAATAAGTAGAACAATAAATCAATGTCTCTCTTTCTCTCCCTTCCTCTCTCTCCAAAATCAATTAAAATTTTTTTTAATAAATAAAGGTACTTTTATTTATTTTTTCAATTACAATTTACTTTCTTTTTTAAAAAAGATTTTTTTTATTTATTTATTTTTACAGAGAGGGGAAACGAAGGAGAAAGAGGGAGAGAAACATCAATGTGTGGCTGCATCTCGAACACCCCCCACCAGGGACCTGGCCCACAACCCAGGCATGTGCTCTAGACCAAGAATCAAACCTGTGACCCCTCGGTTCATAGGCCTGCGCTCAATCCACTGTGCCACACCAGCCAGGGCTACAATTTACTGTTGATATTATTTTGTTTAAAATAACTTTCCTTTGCTGGTTTGTGGCTAGTCTCAGGCTTGCACAGATTCCCGTTGGCTGGGATGGTCCAAAGCCCACCTCTTGTGCGTAGCTATTGATCTGTCCCTGGCCCCTCCGAGTCTGAAGTCCGATCTCTTCTAACTCTAAACGCAAGGGTGAAGTAAAGCCCATCAATGCCCAGTGGTGTTCCAAAGCTCTCCCTCTACTGCATTTCCATCGGCTGATTTCACTGCCTGTCAGGAGCCTGGAGCCTAAAGTGGTTCCCTGCAAACTGCATCCGGTTGCACAGCGGAGCGAGTTACTTGAGACCGATGAGTCAGGCCAGTGGGGCCTGTAGTTTTTTCTCGGTCTGTGCGTGGTCATCTCTCCCAAAATGGGTAGCTGAGGGAGGCTATGCGATGGGTTCTCAGAAGGGGCATTCTTCAGGCGGTGGCTTTGGAGAAATGAAAGTGACAGGTTTTAGAGGAGAGCCTCGGGCACGCAGAACTGCTGGGGTGGACCCAAGATTCCTTAAGGAGGGGCCCCTGGCTTGCACCGTTTGGACATTTTTTACCAAATTTGCATTGCTGGAACTCTCCCTCTGTCTCTCCGGTGAGGGCAGCCTGAAGCTCAGTTTGCTCAGCTATAAAATGAGTGGGATTACCAACACAGTCGTAGAACACTTGAGATTTTGTATGTTTTCCAGACATGTTTCTAAGAATTTAAAATCAACAACAATAAAAGCCAACAACCACTTTAAAATATTTTGAAATTTCTAGATGGATAATTTCCAGGGGGATATCAGAAAATCATAATCAACTTGTTCAGGTTTTAATTTTTGTTTTAAAATCAGGCACCTGTTGTGCCTGATGGTTTTAATGTGATGATGAAGATGATGATGATGATGATGATGATGATAACCCAAATTACTTTAACGACTTTCATGGCTTGTCAGATACCTCTGAAGAAGTACCTGGCTGAAGTTGTGCCAGTCGGATGGGTTTGGAATGAGTCCTTGAGAAAGCATTGCCCTTGAGTGATCTCTGTACCCCTTTCCATTCAGGATGTTGATTTTTGCTCATTAAAAAAATTAATTTAGTTTTTAGAGAGAGGGGAAGGAGGAGAGAAAGAGAGGGAGAGAAACATTGATGTGGGAGAGTAACATTCATCAGTTGCTTCTCCCATGCCCCCAGCAGAACGCCTGGCTCCCAACCCAGGCATGTGCCCTGAGCAGGAATCAACCTGAAATGGAACAGGCAACCTTTTGGTTCACAGGCGGGCTCAACCCACTGAGCCACACCAACCAGAGCAGCTCATCTTTTTGTAAATGTTGTGCAACAGAGCCAGGAATCTGTTTTCAAACATTGTCTAAAAATTAACGTTTTTAAACAAATTAAATAATATTCAAATGAATTGAAATTTAAAATGCACTACATGGGCCCCTAAATTAATCTTCCTTTTGGCGAGCATTATGGAGCTCCTCACTGAGATTCAACTGGAGTTGTTCCTCACCCCACGTGGTGCCATGGCTCTTGCACTGGAGATGGGGTGGGGACCAGGGATCCAATTTTAGAAAAGAGAATTTTAAAAATTTTTCTAGACAGTAAGAATTTGTAAACAATCAAAATATTTAGAATTATGTTTGAAGCAATTTTTCATCATGCACTTTTAAATTTAGGTATATTTTATATATAATAAAATGTACCCTTTTCCACAGTAGAGGTCGATGAATTTTGATGAATGCATACTGGACTGTCCCTGTCCGGTCACCTCCCAAAGTTCCTTCATGCCCTCTCAGTCATTCTCCTGCAGTACAACAAGTAATCTGATTTCCTTCACTATAGATTAGTTTTGCCTGGCTTAGAATTTCATACAAATAGAATAATACAGTATTTCTCATTTGTGTCTGGCTTCTTTCACTCGACCTTATGTCTATAAGATTCATAGACACATGAAGTAGTTTGTTCCTTTTTGTTGCTCAGTAGTGAGAAAAAAAAATGGAGCTACTTTAAAATGGAGTCAGAGCTGCCACCCTAGAGGAACTGTCTTGCATGTCTTATTCCTCAAACCTTTGGAATGTGTAAACTGGGCAAAATAACCTTTGGACAGGACCTAAAGCAGCACTGTACTCCAAACAACCGTTTGCAAAGATAACAAGAAAGCAGATATTATGACTAATGGGCTGGAAATTAAAAACATTCTTTAGAATTAATACCACTATGTTAGCTTATCTGCACTTATAAAAATGTCTTTCTATTAATGTAATTGTTCCCCTTCCCTTTCTAATAAATACCCATTGCCTCCTAACCTGAACATTATTTGGGTTTCTGCCTGAATCAGTGCATTCTAAATAGCTATTCTTTGGATCTCAAATAAATGCTGGTTGCCTCTCACTTTGGCCTTTTAATTTTACGTTAACAGTAGTATTCTATGATCCCACTCACAGAAGCAATCCATGTAGGTTCCAGTTTCTCCACATTCTCATCGATATGTGCTATTTATTGTCTGTCTTTTTAATTTTAGCCATTGAATGGTGAAGATCCTAATAGAAAAGGGGCAACGGGAAATTGAGGTTATATGGCAGCCCAGAAAGCAGAACTTTTGTTTCTCTCCTTACAGGCAGAGAAAGTATTTTATAAATATAAGTTGAAGCATGTTGAGCTTCCCTCACCTAGTGACTTTTCTCTGATCCTTCCTGCTTTATCACAGAGGGATCCTGAGGCTCCGAACAGGAGACTGTAGTCACTTTGAACCCAACAGGCCATTCATACTGTTAGGGAACAAATTAAAATCTAGTGCCAACATGGTGTATCCTCTCCACAGAGGTAGAAAGAATGAAATAGTTTTATTACTGAAAAGCATTAAAACAGACTGTGATGCGCATCACAAGCAATTCACTAAAGAGACTGCAAAGACAGAAAAACCTTGACCTTTTATACAGCCAGGGAGATATAACCCATTACCTGTATTTTCTCAAGAAAGACAATAACTTGTCCTTAAGTAAGAGAACTTTATAGTACCATTTGCTTCATATAGGTCATCTCAAATTCACCTGGTAATTGGAGTAGCCGTATGCCTTTATCCAAAGGAAAAATAAAATACTTGTCTTTGACAAGCAGCTAACTTGCAGCCAGCCGCCTATATCAAATTCCTACTGAGACTTAGATAGGGGTGCTATCTTCTTGATGTTTACATTTCAAAGAGATGTCTTCTAGGTCCTTAAGGACAATACCCTTGGGTTGTAAAACTACCTGGAGGTTTACTTGGACTTTTAAAAGAATTATATACATCTGAAAGGGGCAGGAAAAACTGACAATTTCAAGTGTGTGTGTGTGTGTGTGTGTGTGTGTGTGTGTATTTAAAAAAAGAAATGCTCTAAGAAAAGGGAGGATGCCAAATCTCTTTCACTTTTAACACCAGGTAAAAGTAATCTTTTAAAAAAATTGTATTTACCTCTCAATTCCTCCACACATTTCCCTGTGCTTGTGCCCCATTCCAGGTCCGCACTTTCCTCTCCTCTTCACCTAGCCATGTATAACTAGACTTTCAAAATCCTTATCAACTCCATTTCTAACGGAAGCCTCTCAGAACAGCAGGCTGCCCCTTCTAAGGCCAAATCGTCGGCCTGGCCACACTAAAGAACGCTATTATAAAAGGCTATTATTACTCTCAGAATTGGAAAACGTTGCAGATATTTGATCTGTTTCCCATCCGTTTCAAATACAGTAAAACTGAAATCCAGGAAAATCCCAAATGGCTACTTAGGGTTCCGAGTCACTGGAACAAAAAGAGCACTTAGGGATTCCCTGCCCAGATTCAGGAACTCCTAAAGTCAGCCCCAAGTGAATGAAAAAATAGGCCTGCTTTATTCTGCCAGGGCATGATTGGGGTTAAAGCCCATTGCGCACAGGATTTCTCCTGACTACGCCTGCGCAAATCAGGACCAGTGAATTTACCGTAGACCCTGACGTTTCGGGCAGTCCCTCCTAACCCGGAACGCAACCCACATCCCGTTGGTCCTGCCTTGACAGGCGTGACCCTGCTCCAATTAAGATCAAGGGCTGAGTCCTGTGGCGCCAATGGCGGAAGTCTGAGGAGCGGTGGAGGCGGACTTTACGAGGAAACAAGAAGACAAGCTCAAGATGGAGGCGACGGCGGCCGTTGCGGCCTGACAGGTGAGGGCGGGAGCGGCAGTGTTAGGTTTCTGGAGCGACCGCTGGACTGAGGCAGAGAACCGGGACTGAAAGTTTAGCCACGGTGGCTGCGCCTGGGCCCCAGCGCCCCCGGCCCGGAACCGGAGGAGTGGTTTGACCGGGGCGAGACCATCGTCGACCGCAGGGGGTAGTGGAGGGTAGATAGCAATACGCGTGTAAAGCTTCCGGGGATGGTTTCACCCACCGCGTGTGGTAGTACGCCTGCGCAGAGTTGAAGGCCCTCGGTGGGCGGGGCCGGGCCGAACAGGTCTTGGGCAGTGGGGTGTTGTGCCAAGGTAACCTCGAAATCTCTTTAAGGTATCTGGTGACCCTTCCTTACCAACAACGGGAAGTGCATGGAGACGTGGCTCACCACTTGCTTTCTTATTCTGGGTCAGATCAGTGTCTGACCCAGTAGGAGAACGTTTGAGGATTCCCTCTTTTCTCCTGGTTAACCTTCTCCAGCTTCCTTCCATTATCAGCAGAAATATGTCTGTGACCCCTTCATTAGTCGACAGGGATAATTTTGGAGCCTCCCTGCTTCACCCCCATTCATTTCACCTCAACCATGACTGGTGATGCACCATTACCCTCCTTTTCCACCGGACAATGTCTGGCGACCACCATTATCCAGTTTTTTCCCCATTACGGTCTCCAGTTACATCTCCCTTTGTTAATCTCTCTTCAGCATAGTGTCTGCTGAGCCTCTGTGAACCCCCATCACAGTCTAATGACTCCCTTTAGTCAGCTAACAGTGTCTGTGAGCCTGCCATCGTTACAGCCCAGGGCTTATGGTTGCTCACAGTGCCCTTAAGAACACTCTGGTGCAATTCTCGTTTCTCCCAAATTAAGGGCAATAGCTGATCCATTCATTCCCCTTCACCTTGTCTGTGACTCTTCCCTCCACACAGCATCTGGTAACCCCCTTGCCCATTAAAAAGGCAGAACAGTATGTTCATGTCCATTATGTACCTGACACACCCCAGTGCAGTGTGTGCTGACCTCCCCATTAGCCTCCAGCAGAGACTTATGGACTCCTGTGCCCTCCAGGACGGTGTGTGCTGTCTCTCATTGTGTTAGGCCACCCCCACCTAGCCCCCTGTAGAGATCCTGGCAGAGATGAGCAGAGGAGGAACTGGATCTACTTTAGGATGTTAACAAGTTTCCTTGGACTGCTGTGTGGAAATTAGGCTACTGGGGCTGATATGGAGCCTGGAGATTGAACTATTTTTTGTCTCCTGCCACTGTGATTCTAGATGATCATTATTGGATCTCTGAATTCCTCCTCTGTCTTTTAGGAGCCCCATGGGACCTGCCCAGCCCTGCTTCAGCCTGTCTTGACAGAGTCCTAGGCTCCATGGAGCCACCACGGGGCCCCCCTGCGAACGGGGCTGAGCTGTTCCGGGGAGTGGGCACTGTTAAAGTATACCTGCCCAACAAGCAACGCACAGTGGTGAGTCTGATAGGAACAAAACTGGCAGGGGTATGGATGGACCCAGTTCTAAATCTTGGATCAGAAGGGTACATAGGGCTGGGAGGAGGGTTTTGCCAAGGGATGGGAGAATTGGCTGGGGCCCCTGTTAGGCTCTGACACCCCCACATCTGCACAGGTGACTGTCCGGGATGGCATGAGTGTCTATGACTCTCTAGACAAGGCTCTCAAAGTGCGGGGTCTCAATCAGGATTGCTGTGTGGTCTACCGGCTCATCAAGGGGTAAGTGTGGCATACACCTTGCTTCCGCCTTCCTTCTCCTACCGTCTGGTTGCCTGGTCTCCTATCCCCGCCCCCTTCATGCTGTTGTGGAGTCTCCATTAGTATTCCCTTAGTTCAGGGAATCCGTGGGTGCATCCAGCTTTTGTTTCATCACTTCATTAGTTCATTGTCCTGTAAGGTCAGCAACACTCTCTCCTTGGTCCCCAAGTCTTCACCCCTTTCTGTCTATTTTGTTCGTTTATTTTGTTCTTTCACTATTTCATCAATTTCTCATCTCTCTCCTACCTCTGCTTTGCCATTCTCTGTCTGCTGAGTTGGGACTTGCTGATCTTCCATTTATTCCTTTGTTCTAGGGCTCCTTAATTTTTTATTTAATTCACACATTGCTTTTCATTTGTTATTTCTGTGCTTCGTCAGCTGTTTTTTTTCAGGGGCTTGCTTAGCAGTTCTGAGCTTTAGTTAGTTTTTCACCATCTTATTTGCTCGTCACATTGTGGTTGAAAGCGTGTACTGTTCACACTGTCCTGCCACTCACAATCCCTTGTGGCCTTGGGCAAGTGAGTCACTATCCTCTGAGCCTCAGCTTCCCCATCTGTAAAGTGGGGCAGCGATGGGTCCTAGTTCCTAGAGTTGCCATGATGAGAATGAAACATGCTAGATGTTACTCCATGGATGACAGACTTGGAGGGATTTTCAGGGGTTCTCTGCCTTCCCAAGGCCTCTGTCTACCCTTCCACTCGCTCCCTTCCATGCTTCCTGCAGGCGAAAGACAGTCACTGCCTGGGACACAGCCATTGCCCCCCTGGATGGTGAGGAGCTTATTGTGGAGGTCCTCGAAGATGTCCCACTGACCATGCACAATTTTGTGAGTGCAGGGTTGATAGTGGGGGGCAGATCCTGGGTGTGGGAGAAGGGTCCTTGACCAGGCCTCAATCTTCCCTGCTCTGTGGCAGCAGGTACGGAAGACGTTCTTCAGCTTGGTATTCTGTGACTTCTGCCTTAAGTTTCTGTTCCATGGCTTCCGCTGCCAAACCTGTGGCTACAAGTTCCACCAGCATTGTTCCTCTAAGGTCCCCACCGTCTGTGTTGACATGAGTACCAACTGCCGACAGTGAGCCTGGGCTGGGGTAGGTGGGGGGTGGGGAGGACAGATGCCCAGCCACAAGGCTCTTATAGATAGCTGACCCTTGTCCCCTTGCTGTATACTCTTAATGCCCTCAAGGTTCTACCACAGTATCCAGGATTTGTCCGGAGGCTCCAGACAGCATGAGGCTCCCTCAAACCGCCCTCCAAATGAGCCACTAACCCCTCAAGGTTCCAGGTAGGGATGCCTAGGCTAAAGGGCTGCTATCTGGAGAAAAAGATCTGGAGACCCTTGTAGACAACAAGCCATTCTTTTTTTTTTCCCCCAAATACAAGTGAAAGTTTATTTAGAAAGTCACAGAGGTAGAAAAAGTGAGCCAGCTGGGCTGCATGGTCTCAGGAAACAAGCACTCCAGAGACTGAGAGCATGCCCTGGGAAAAGAAGGGGCTGGGGAAAGGTGCGGGTGTGTGTGTATGAGAAAGAGAGAGAGAGAGAATGAATGGGAATGAGAGAGAGAACACCAACACCTACTACAAGCCATTCTTCATTCATTTACTTGACAAACATTTGTTGAGCACATACAAGTGTGAGTAAGGGCATAGAGCTGTGGGACCTTGAATAAGTCATGTAATTTTTCTGGGCCTCAGTTTTCTCATCTGTAAAGAGGGGATAATGATACTTTTTAGCACATAGGGTTCTGGTGAGGATTAAATGAATTAAAACATGTCCAGTGCTTAGAAGAAGATCTGGTACAGAGTATAAGTTCTTATTAATTATAAGTATATCTATATATGTGTATATATCTCTGTGTATATGCATCTAACTTCTAACTACTTTATTCTTCTAGTACAGTCATGCTCAAGCCTTTCCATTTTGAAATACATATTATTTTATTATAAATTCCCTTTTATTTCTCCTTTATGTTAAGTATTTTAATATAGTATTTATATTAAAATACATTATTGCTCTCGTATATCAAAAGTTTATAACATACGCATTTTATATGTCTTATATATTTTATAATGTCTATATATGGTATATGATAATGTATCATGTGTTAGATTTATAATTTTTAAAAAAGATTTTATTTTTATGGAGGAGAAAAGAAGGAGAGAGGGAGAGAAACATCAGTGTGCGGTTGCCTCTTGTGCACCCCCTACTGGGGATGAGGCCCACAACTGAGGCACATGCCCTGACTCCGAATCAAACTAGCAACCCTTTGGTTCACAGGCCAGCACTCAGTCCACCAATCCACACCAGCCAGAGCTGATTTATGATATTTTTATATAATGTAGAATATCATATATTTTAATATATAAAGCAATAAAGTTAGGGCATTATGTTATTTTTAATTATGGGTGTATGTGGATGAATTATGTATGAGTTTCATTTCAGGATAGTGAAAGGGAACATTAAGAAATATTTTTGTGCCCTGGCCTGGTGGCTCAGTTGGTTAGAGCATTGTTCCATACACCAGAAAGGTTGTGGATTCAATCCCCGGTCAGGGTGCATATGGGAGGTAGCTGATTGATGTTTCTCTCCCTCATTGATGTTTCTCTCCCCCCTCCCTCCCTTCTTCTCTCTCTAAAATCAATAAACATATCCTTGGGTGAGGATTTAAAAATGTATAAATATTTTTGTAATATAATTTATATAATGTATTACATCTACATACAACATATATAACATTATAACATGTATATTTTGAAACATTACCATTCTAATATAGATTATATATTATATAATACATGATATATTTGAATAGTACATATAGTTATGAAGTATTATATGTTATTCTTTCCCCGACTACCTATGTGGCTCACTGTCCCTTCTTTAGGTCTTTCTTCAAATGTCACCTCCTTAGAGAAGGCCTTCCTGACATCAGTAGTGATACTTCCTGTCTCCTTATTTTGTTTTATTTTTTCCTGCATTGCACCTATCACCATCAGACAGATTAAGTGTTCTTTTTTTTTTTTTTTTTAATTTTATCTTTCCCTACCGGAACATCAGCCTCATGAGGGCAAAAACTTTTACTTATTTTGCCTAGTTTTATTTTCACTGCCTAGCATGGTATCTGGCACATGGCAGACACTCAATAAATGTTTCTTAAACAAATGAACAAAGCACTAACAGCAGACATTTACTCTGTGTGAGCTTAAGCACACATTTACAATGGGGCAGGGTGGGGGTGCACTTGACTGTTTTGCTCACTTGTTTGACAGTGATTTCACAGCCTTTCCCCTGGCAGCTCCTGCACCCAGCACCGAGACCCTGAGCGCTTCCCCTTTCCTGCCCCGACCAATGCCCCCCTCCAGCGCATCCGCTCTACATCTACCCCCAATGTCCATATGGTCAGCACCACAGCCCCCATGGACTCCAGCCTCATCCAGGTTGGTGTCAAGGGAGACAGTCACAGGGGACCACCAGGCAGAGGGGAGAGCCATTCCTGTTGGCCTCCACATCCTCTCCCTGACCCTTGTCCCTCTTCTTCCAGCTCACTGCCCAGAGTTTCAACACTGATGGTGAGTCCCCCGGCCTGTGCCCTGAGCTGCACCTCTACCCCGCTTGCCTCCACTCACATCTTTTTCACAACCACAGCTGCTGGTAGTAGAGGTGGTGGTGATGGAGTCCCCCGGGGGAGCCCTAGCCCAGCCAGCGTGTCCTCGGGGAGGAAGTCCCCACATTCCAAGTCCCCATCAGAACAGCGGGAGAGGAAGTCCTTGGCTGATGACAAGAAGAAAGTGGTAAGCTCCAGGGGGAACCTGTGGGGGGCACCACAGGCTGAGTAATAAGGGATGTGAGCAGGCCCCTGAGATGCCGCCCATGTGGCCCACAGAAGAATCTGGGGTACCGGGACTCGGGCTATTACTGGGAGGTGCCACCCAGTGAGGTGCAGCTGCTGAAGAGGATCGGGACGGGCTCGTTTGGCACCGTGTTTCGCGGGCGGTGGCATGGCGATGTGGCTGTGAAGGTGCTCAAGGTGGCCCAACCCACAGCTGAGCAGGCCCAGGCCTTCAAGAACGAGATGCAGGTGCTCAGGTGAGATTGCACGTGTGTGTGGAAGCGGGGAGAGGGCAGTGGGCATGGCCTTGGTGCCTCCGGGGAAAGGCCACGTTCAGGTGCTTCTGCCCATCACCTGTGTTTGTGTCATTACAACCATACACATTAAGTTGTATCAAGAGTGTCCTTTTCCCCTCTGTGAAACAGGTATGTTTAGAGGACCTCTGATGATGTTATTGTTTGGGTTTGGGTTAATGTTGACATTAATTAATCATTCTGGCTCCAAAATGTGGGGCTTGCTTGCCTGCTGTGAAATGAGTATGGCTGTTGGACATCACTGAGTGCACTTACATTAATAGCATAATGCTAGTTAACCGCATTGCCAGGAGGGCTTGTGTCCTTCCTTCTCCTCTGCTTGTACTGTGTCATTAGTATTATGTTTACTGTGTTGCATTCTTGTCCTTAATTAATTACAATAATGCCGTTGTTTAACGAACTGTATTACAGTTGACCCTTGAACAACATGCATCCACTTCTACATGGATTTTTTCAATAATACCATGAATGTATTTTCTCTTCCTCATGATTTTCTTAACATTTTCTTTAGCTTACTTTATTGTAAGAATACAGTATCTGATATATATGACATATAAAATATGTATTAATCAACTGTTTATGTCATCAGTAAGGCTTCTGCTGAACAGTAGGCTATTAGTAGTTAAGTTTTGGGGGAGTTGAAAATTGTACATGGATTTCAACTGTATGGGGGATCAGTGCCCCTAACCCAAGTGTTGCTCAAAGGTCAACTGTATTAATTATAATCATAACCATAATTTAATCGTTGCTTAATTAATGATTGTGGTTGCTTTACTTAATATATCATTAATACTATATTAATTCATTTGTGCTGGGAAACCCTGGTGTTCCCTTTTTGCCACTCTTGATTACTACCGCTCCTAGGGTTTCCTCTCTTGACAGATGGGCACATTTATGTTACAGAGTTGATGTTATAACTCCTTGTGCTATTCTAATATTTATCTTCACAGTGGATGTCACAGTAAGAAAACTTCTTTCTCTGTGAAATACCAATGATTGGAGCATGTCATTAATTTGCATTATATTAATATGTCAACCATAATATGACTGCTATGAAGAATGCTTATGTGCTGTGTTACCCGCTCTGACATGGCAAAATTGCAGGGCATCATTGATGTTACAGTTGACCCTTGAACAATGTGGGGTAAGGAGCGCCAGCTTCCCTGCACAGTTGAAAATTTGTGGGTAACTTTTGACTACCCCAAAACCTAGTTATCCCTCAGTACCCATGGGGGTTGGTTCTGGGACCCACCTGCAGACACCAAAATTTGCAGATGTTCAGCTCTCGTATAAAATGGCATGGATCAGTGCATTGAGTCAGACCTCAGTCTGCAGACTCCTAATCACAGATAGAAAACCATACAGGTATTTGTTGAAAAACATCCATGTACAGATAGACTCATGCGGCTCAAACCCATGCTGTTCAAGGGTCAACTGTGTTTACATTGGTGTTACCATAGCTGTAGTTAATACTTCTATAAGAAATGAAGAAGGTTTTCATCTAAATTAGACCTCATCTATTCGTACATGACAGAATTTCCATGAGGCAGAGCCAGGTACCTAGGAGCAATAACAACAGGGACAGTGGAATTTTCAGAGAGCTTGCTTGTATTCAGTGCTGTTCTGTGTGCCTTACAGATTTTTAATCACTCCTCCCAACATCTCCATAAGATAGCTAATATAATTATCACAGTTAAGGAAGATGAGACACAGGTTAAGTGTCCTCCCGAGATTGCACAGTGAGTGTCTGGGGAAGCCTGGGTTGGAACATAGCATCTAACTTGAGTCCATACCCCAAGTCCTTTACCTCTAAGCCTTTTGTAGTGACTTAACAGGATATAATCACATCTCCAATATTTTTACCTGGCATTTATCAATATTACACTCGATCAGTGTAATATTGATAAGTTGCCATTCTACTTTCTCATCTGCAAAATGGTCACAGGACCAGGTAATGGTCGGGGTCAGAGGTATGGCAGGTGTTTATGATTAAGACACTACTGGGTGACACAGGGTGGGGGTGGTAATCCATCCCTCCTGCTTTTGGGAGACTGGGATGAAGAAGCTCGAAACATAAGCCCCAGCTCTGAATCAGCCCAGCAAAGATATCTCACAGATGTATTGAATCTGGCTACAGTCTGGCCCTGAGCTTTCTGAAAGGCAAGGTAGAAATGATGACAGGAGGTGTCAGTGAACAGAGCCATTCTTGATGCTCAGAAAGTGAGTGACAGTTGCTGTTTTCTCTCCCTGCCCTAATACTGCCCTCCCTGCCTGCAGGAAGACACGTCACGTCAACATCTTGCTGTTCATGGGCTTCATGACCCGTCCAGGGTTTGCCATCATCACACAGTGGTGCGAGGGCTCCAGCCTCTACCACCATCTGCATGTGGCTGAAACACGCTTTGACATGGTCCAGCTCATTGACGTGGCCCGGCAGACTGCCCAGGGCATGGAGTGAGCTTTCTGGCCTGGGGGCTTGGAAGGGGGCTAGGGGACCTGGGGGAGGGAGATGAGGTAGCCCCCAGCCAATTTTCCACCTGCTTCTACCCCTACAGCTACCTCCATGCCAAGAACATCATCCACCGAGATCTCAAATCTAACAGTATCTACCTGTCACTGTCAAAGGACCGGGGTGGGGTGAGGGACTTAGACGGCTGTCTCTTGGTGGGGGACTTCTGGGGATGAAGTGGGAGGGGCATGTGTCCCCTGGCCCTTGCCAGGTGGCAGAACTGTTGCTGGTGTGGAGCCTGTAATGGGGTCTCTTGGTCAGGAGTCAGAGTTGTGGCTTGTTCAGGTACTGTTCTTGGGGACTCTGGTCACAGTCTAAGGTGTGGCAGTTGAGGGCATTAAAGAGAGTTCCTCATTAAGGTCATGGACATGATGGGTATGGGTGCCCTTAAAGGGGCTCCCTGGTCAGGAGTCACAAGGAGGGCAAGTGTAGGGGGCATTAATTGGAGCTCCCCACCCAAGTCAAGGTCGTGGTGGGTTTGTGTGACACTGGGATCAGGGTTAGAGGCATGACTGATGTGGAGGTGTTCATAAGAGCTTCCCAATGAGTGTGAGAGGCATGCCTACTGGGAGTTCTTGTAGTGGTCCTTAACCCCAGCGGACATCTTCCTACATGAGGGACTCACAGTGAAGATCGGTGACTTTGGCCTGGCCACAGTGAAGACACGGTGGAGTGGGGCTCAGCCCTTAGAACAGCCCTCAGGCTCTGTGCTATGGATGGTGAGCAGGGCCAGGGTCTGGACCAGGGGCATATAGGGACATGGGCTGCAGGGCTGGGACATCGGGTGGGGATGGGGATGAGGATGCCTGTTTGCCTGGACTGTTCATGTTTCACATCATGTGGGTGGCTCTGATTTGTACCATTTGGCTAGAGGGATCTGGGACTATGGGCCAGCCATTTGCTGACCTCCCTAATTTTCCTGCCTGGTCTGGCCTATGAAGGCTGCTGAGGTGATCCGTATGCAGGACCCGAACCCCTACAGCTTCCAGTCAGATGTCTACGCCTATGGGGTTGTGCTCTACGAGCTCATGACCGGCTCCTTGCCTTATAGCCACATTGGCAGTCGTGACCAGGTGAGCCATTTGCCTTACCTGCAATCTCCCGGGCTAGGGGATCCCCTCAACCTCTAAACCGCAGATCTCCTTTGCACAGACCAAGAATGCCACACTTCTCCCAGAAACCCCACATTTTCTGGGTTTAGAGCTCCCAGAATTCTCTGGGTCTATACCGAGAATCTCCTTTTTTCCCCATAGCCACAACCATCTGGGTCCTCAAAGTCCAGAATCTCCTGAATCCCCTATGCCCAGAATCTCCCTAGGCTCCCAAATACCCAGAATCCCTGTGGACCCCTTGATAACAACCAGTCAGTCCTCTGACTCGGAAACTCAAAATCCTGCAGATCCCTGAAGCCCAGAATCTGATTTCTCCAAGAAACAGAATCCCTTTGTGCTTCTGGAATACTGGCAGATACAATTATTCAGGCCTTGGGAATTTGGCAGGCTTTGGGACCCTGGCACCCACAATAATCTAGGCCCCAGACTCTCACAGTTCTCCTGGTTCAAGGCCTGGAATCTCCCAGGCCCCCAGAAACCGAAGAACCTCTAGATTCTGATACCAGTATCAGAATGGTATCATGGACCCAGAGTCCTCAGGCCCCAGACCCCCACAGAAATACAAGCCCCAGAGGGCTAGAATCCTTTAGCTCCCTTCTGACCCAGAAGTTTAGATTTCCCATAGACCACAAGTCCCCTAGAAACGTATGAACCCATAATCCTCTGGGCCCCAGGTATCTACAGTCCTTGACTTCCCCCAAGCTTAAATCCTGGTGTTCTGCAAGCAGAGAATCCGTCCAAGGTCTCAGATACCCAGAATTCTTGGATTCACGAGATACCACAATCCTCAGAGCCCCATTACCCAGAATACCCCAGTTCCTCAAAAGGAATCTCCCAAGTGTCTTGAGACCGCAAATTATCTGGGCCTCCCAGCCTAGATCCCCAGATCATCCATTCCTGTCCTCCTTACCCCAGATTATCTTTATGGTGGGCCGTGGCTATCTGTCCCCGGACCTCAGCAAAATCTCCAGCAACTGCCCCAAGGCCATGCGGCGCCTGCTGTCCGACTGCCTCAAGTTCCAGCGGGAGGAGCGGCCCCTCTTCCCCCAGGTGGGTCCAGTAGCAGGGGTGGATACCCTGGGGAGGGGACTCTGAGAGGGAAGACTCAGGTGTGAATGTGAACTGTGCTTGTTCAAGGCTCAGAGTTGTGCAATGTGTGTGTATATGCTTCTGTGTAATGCTGGGGTCTGGTGGTGGTTGGGTTCCCATATGGCCCTGGATACCCCTCCTCATGTGACCCTGCCCCCAGATCCTGGCCACGATTGAGCTGCTGCAGCGGTCACTCCCCAAGATTGAGCGGAGTGCCTCTGAACCCTCCTTGCACCGCACCCAGGCTGATGAGTTACCTGCCTGTCTACTCAGCGCAGCCCGCCTTGTGCCTTAGGCCCCACCCCCAGCCACCAGGGAGCCAATCTCAGCCTTTTACACCAAGGAGCCCTCCCACCAAGCAATCGATGTTCCATCTCTGCCCTGATACAGCCTCAGGATACCCCATTCCTGCCCTGGGAGGTGAGGGTGTCCCCTTGTGCTTTCCCAGTTTCTCTGGAATTGGGGGGCCCTCAAAGACAGATCACAGCCTCCTCCATAGTTTGGTTTCCGCTTGCCTTTGGGGATACTTCTAAATTTGGGAGCTCTTCCATCTCCAATGGCTGGGATTTGTAGCAGGGATTCCGCGCAGAACCTCTCTGGAATTTGTGCCCGATGTGCCTTCCACTGGATTTTGGGGTTTCCAGCACCCCATTGGATTTTGGGGTCCCTTCTGTGTCTCCCCCCGCCATTCAAGGACTCCCCTTTTTCTTCACCAAGAAGCACAGAATTCTGCTGGGCCTTTGCTTGTTTATTTTGCTTCCCGACTCTTCTCATGGGGTTCAGAGCTGCTGAGGGGTGGGGGTGAGTCCAGGCAAGGAGTGGAGGTTGTGGGGAGGTGCGGACCACATAAACAGCGCCACTGCACGCATCACCACAGGCGGCACGATGAACGAGTACCACATATGCCAAGCACGGCACGAGAGGAGGCCACATCAGTCACAGACACAGACATCACGCAAAGGTGGGGATGTGGAGGACCACTGGCCTTCTATGTGCAAAGGATTCTGGGAGAATGGATGGAGTTTGCATATTTAAAGACAGCTGTCAAAGGCAGGAAAGTGGGAGAGGAGTCCCCAGGGAACTGAGGGGTCCTAGCAGTGGGAGGAGCTCCCACTGTATTGGATTGAGTTGGGGGGAAGGATGAAGGGAAATCCTTGGGGAGCTGGGTGGTGGCATTTGAAGAGGTGGATCTCCAGAAATGGGAGATCTATGTAAGGGAACTCAAAGGTAGGAGTTTCTTAAGGGTTTGGGAAATTTTGATGGGGAACGTGTGCTTCAGAGAGCTGGGACCAGGAGTAGGTTTCCCATGAATTTCAGGTCTCGAGGAGGGGACTCCATGGTGTTAGGGCCAGAGTGGGTTGCCTGGTGTTTGGGAGCTTCTGGGAAGGAAAACGCACTCTGGGGGACCAGGAGTGGAGGTCTTTGGGAATTTGGAGGTTCTAAAACTAAGAAGTAGGTCCTGAGGTGACCAGGAGTGGGCTTCCCAGGGACTTGGGAATTCCAAACATGAGAAACGAGTTTAGGACCAGGAGTGAGGTTTCTCTAGGGACTTGGGCATTCAGAGCAGTGAGAAGAGGGATATTGGTGAACCAGGAGAGGGCTTCTCAGGGGAGTTGGAGATCTCAGAAGTGAGAAGTGGATTCAGGGCCCAGAGAGGGGTTGCCCAGGGATCTGGGGGGTTCTCAGGGTAGGGTGTCAGTCGGAGAAGAGGCTGGCGAAAGACTTCCTCAGGCTGCGGATGGTCTCAGCTTTCACCTCATCCTGGCTAAGGCTGGGCCTGGGCGGGGCTGGCTCTGGAAGGTTGAAGGCATTGGTCAGAGACTGGGATTTGCTAGAGAGAGACAAGGTGGAGGCATGGGAGGAAGGGGGGAAGAGGAAGGGAGGAGGGGGAGAGAAACACATCGTTACCCCAGGCCCGGCCCCAGCCCTGCCCCTCTGGTCCTGGGGCATGCCTGTGACCCTCCCACCCATCAACATAGGCCTGGACCCTGTTGGATTCTTGGTTGAGAGTTGGGGAGCCCTGGTCCAGGCTGGGAGCCCTTGGATCCAAGGTGAAGAGGTCTGGGGTTAGTGGGAAGAGTCCTGGGCTGAATCTTTTCTTCACATCTGGGCTAGGCTGGGAGGAGTATGATAGAAAGGTGAGGATGGGCAGGGAGGTTTCCAGTCTAAAGGTAAGGCATTCCGGAGGGAGGTGGGTACAGCTTGGACCAAGGACAGGCTGGAAGGAGCAAATCTAAGGCAGGGGGCAGTTGGATGGGGCAGCGAGGACTTTTAAGTTAAGGTGGGGCAGGTCTGGAATGGATCAGAAGAGGCAGGATGGTGTGGTGACTTGGGAGGAGACTGAGATGGACTAGAAGGATTTGGGAATAGACCAAAAAGGAGCCCACACCAGTGATTTTCAACTGTGTGCTGCAAAAGGCACACTGGTGTGCCACAAGAATTTTTAAAACATGCAATACCTGACTATTTAGTCAGGAGCACTGACCTCTTTCCCCTTAGATTGTCAAGTTAAAAAATGACAACAGCCAACACAACAGTAGGTGTCCCATGTGAGTGAATCAAAGTTATACCTATTTTTTGGTCAGATCAGCAAAAAATACAATGTTTGGTGTGCCTCAGGATTTTAGTGATTGATTTATGTGTGCCATGACATGACAAGAGTTAAAACTCACTGGCCTAGGCTGTAGGAAAAGTATGATGACTGGAAGGAGTGTGAAGTGACATAGGAGGACTGAATTTGAGGGGAGAGCAATTCAGAATATTAGCTGGGAGGAGTCAGGCTGGGCTTGGAGGAGTCAGGGAGGACGAGTTCGGCAGGGAAGGCTCTGAGATGGGAGGAGGACTTGGTGGGTGGAGAGGTATGAAGGAGGGTCAGCAAGGTACCTGGGCTGGAGGAGGGGACTTTCCAGGGCCTATTGGGAAGACTCTGAAGTGAAATTGGGTTTTCTCTGGAATTGGACACCAAGTCTGGTATGGAGGGAAAAGGACCTGAGATGGAGGGCAAGAGCCTCTGTGGACTGAGGGGTGATAGTTTGGGGGAGGGGTCTGGCCCGGACTGGAGAGCGCTCTAGACCCCTGGATAGGATCTGGGTCTGAGGAACTTGGGAGCTGGGGCTGCCCTCCTGGTACAGGAGCATGTTTTGTGAGCAGCAAGGCAAGAGCTGCTGTGGGGTCCCCTTACTTGAGCTGGGGATGTGGGGGTCCCCCGACAGCAGTGGTGGCAGGTGGCGGCACATCCTGGCTAGGTTTCTGGGCCAGCTGTGGCTTGGTAGGACGTCCAGCAGGGCCGGGGCCACTGGGCCGTGGTTGCTGTGTGGTGGGTGGCCCAGTGCGGGGCATGGGACCTGCCTGGCTGGCCTGGCGTGTGGGGCCAGCAGGGCCTGGTGGTTTCTGAGGTGGACCCTGGCGCTGCTGACCACCTGGTGGAGCCCCTGAGGCCTTCGGTGGAGCCTGACCAGAGACAGATGTCTGACGGGTAGCCTGTGGGGGGCCTGCCTGGCGCTGGGGAGATGGGGAGGCAGGCGGGCGGGTTGCTGGAGGTGCCCCAGGTCCTCCTGCCACTGGCCGAGATTGGCGGCCTTGACCCTGGGTCAGTGGTGGGGCCTGGGACACAGGCTGCTGGGGTGCTGATGTAGGACTTGGTAGGCGCTGGGGCAGGGGGCTGCCAGTTGGGGGTCCAAGGCCTGAAAGGTGCTGCTGGCCCTGTGGGGGTGGGCGCTGCTGCATTGGAGGTCCCTGGCGTTGTGGGCCTGGGCCCGGCTGTGGAGGGCCACCTGAGAGACAGAAAGAGTTCACATGTGAGAGCCAGCAAGTGACAGGTGGGGGGGCTGCCAGATGGCAGGTGCCCAGGAAGCTGGCCCCTCACTTACCCTGTGGTGGAGGTCGTTGCTGAGCCGGGGGCCCAGAGGGCTGCTGTGAGGTCTGGCGGCCCAAGGGCAGGGCTCCTGGGGATGGAGCCTGTGGCAGAGGAGTGGAACAGGAGAGTTTAAAAATAGTTACCAGCCACTGGAGCATCAGCCAATCAGAATAACACAGGATCCCTGTGTGCTGGGTGTTGTCTGTGTTTGTGGCTGAGCTGAGGGGATGTCAGGTTGCTGGGTGGGGACCCCCAGGGGAGCAGTCAGGAGGCACTGAGGAAAGTCAGGGTAGCAGCTATTTATCAATTTTTAAAACAATTGCTTGATTGCCACTGCATGAGCAATGGTGACACCGTTTGCCTACTGCTGATTAGCTCTGTGGCACACAGCAGGACCAAGGGCTGGCCTGCCCACCACTAGCTGACCTGGCTGTGGGAGCCCCTGCCAGGAGAGGCATCCCGCTGCCGTGGCAAGGCCTGAGCCATCTTGTTGACCACGAGCTCTACGATGAGCTGCTTGTCTTCATCCTGGTGGTCACCAATGAGTGGCATGGAGGAGCCCACCACCTGGGGGAGGAAAATGGATCCAATGAGGAGAGAGGCAGAAAGTGTACATGAGAGTGAGTGACAAAGTGTTTTAAGTTGGCAGAAGGCATGGCGGCTGCCAAGGAAACAAGCTTCAGTTTGAGAGGCGCTGGTTTGTAGTGTGAGGAAGGCTTATCTCCTACAAGGTACTGAACAGCTTATGAGGTACTAGCAAATTAGGGCCTGCAGGCCAAATCCAGTCCAGCACCTGTTTTTGTACAGCCCTCGAACTAAGGATAGCTTTTACATTTTTTAATGGTTAAAAAAAGTCAAAAGATTTCATGACATGTGAAAATTATGTCAATAAACAAAGTTTTATTGGAACACAGCCACATTTTTATCATATTGTCTATGGCTACTTTTGCAGAGTTGAGTACCTTCAATGATACTATATAGCCTGCAAAGCCTAAAATGTGCACTGTCTGGCCCTTGACAGAAAACACTCGCCGATCCCTGCTTTATAGTTTGCTAGGAGCTCTGTCCTTTATGAAGAACTTTGTGGTTTACATGGTACTTCATAGTTTACAAAGCTCCTTGCCCTTTACAAATAACTATGGGATATATGGTGTGTTTAGACTTTAGAAAGCGCTTTGGAAATGGCACCAGTGTATACAAAATGCTTTAACATGTAAGAAGTGCTGCTGTTTACAAAGCACTCTGAATTTTCGAGGCATTTTACAGTTCACAAATTGCTGCACTGTTTACCAGGGGCACCACTGTTTACCAAGAGCTTTAGAATTTTGCAAGTGTTTTGCTTCAATAACAAGGACTGCCCAGTTTACAGAGCTCCTTTTTATAGTGTTATAAAGCACTTTGCTATTCACCAAGAACGTCCTACTTTCTGAGGTACTTCATAGTACAGAATGCCTTAGTATCAACTAGCACTCTACAAAGTTCTTTGTAGTTTACAAAGTGTGTTTCTGTTTGCCAAGGACCTGTCAGTTCACAGAACACTTTAAAAGTTAGTTCACAGACCACTTTATAGTTTAACAAATGTTTTGCTATTCACTAAGGATGTTCAAGATCACAAAGTAGTTGAGAGTTTACTTAGAATTTTGCCATTTGCCAGGTTTACAAGTTAAAGCACTTTACAGGTTACTAAGCATTTTGCAATTTGCTGAGGACATTCTGGGCCATGGAGTGCTTCCTGTCATGCACCTGCTCCTCCCTCTGTGCCCCCACCAATCCCTGGGTGCCTCACCTCAATGATGTGATCCCTTCCGTCCTTGCCATGCAGCGCTTCCACTGCGCAAATGTCCAGTCCCCCAAAAATCTCTGAGCATGTATCCACCCACAGCTTGTACCTGGCCACACATGGGGCAAGAAAGCCTATGAGTGCCTTGCCTGGTCAACCATACTCCAACCCTCACTTCAAATCCCCCATGAGTTCAGGCCACCCACCTGTCAGACATGGCAATCTGCTCAAGCATTGCAGAGCCGGTGTTGGTCTTCCAGTTTCCTGATACTGACGTTCTCCTGGGAGACAAGAGAGGAGAGGCTCTTGGGGACCTGAACTGCATAGGGCAGAGCAGAGGACCCCTACGTAGACTTCAGTTTCTCCACTCACATGTAGGCCTTGTAGTTCTGCCCAATTTTCTGGACGCGCACATCATATTTGGCATCAATGAAGGGCTCGGCAGTGGCATACGTCTTGGTCAGTGCCACGACACTTGCAATGTCCTGGAAGTCATGTTGGTTGTCCACCTTGACCTGTGGGTGGGGTGGGGATCAGGGCCTTGGCTGAATGGGGCAGCAAATGAGGGCGCCTTGGGGTGGGGGCATCCATCCAAATGATACTGGTGAGCTGAGTACACAAGAATTTGGTGCCCATACCAAGGGACTCATGCATGCATAATTCTGAGCTTACTGACTTTACATGTACACACAGACACAAAGTTGGGTGTATATGACCCTGAACATGCTAAAAACTATTGAATAGTCCACCTTAAATAGGTAACTTGTATGGTATGTGAATTATATCTCAATAAAGCTGTGGGAAAACTGTGTGTATATACAGTGTATGCATACAGACACAAAATCAATTGTATACATAGTATACAAACAGAAGCACAGACACACTCCAACATACAAATTGCAAGTTTGCTTTCTACATATACAAAGACAAAATTGGATGGAAAGCATACAGGACCCCAAGAACCCTTGAATGTAAAAGATTATGTAGTGTGTGTTCAACACAGATGCATGCATATACACAGATACAATACTGTATATACTAACAAAAAGGACCCATAAAACTAGCTGACTGCATGACAGAAAATTGGGTCAACAAAATCTAAGAATATGAGGGGAAAGATACAAATAGATAAAAACACAGGACACACAATCATACAGAATCACTGGTGTGCGCTGAATACACAATATACATCTACGTACATAAGCACAATGCCAGGAGCATACACCATTTACAAACACACGGGGACACACTCAACCCGGGGACTCACCTTGCCCATACCAGAGTGCGCATGCCCCATCTTCACAACCACAGGGTACGTTGTGCTGCTGAGCTGGTAGGATGGAAAGCAGAGCATGGTCAGGGCAGGAGGGCTGATTGCCAGGGGTGGGGTGGTGCTGAGGGGAGCCCATCCAGCAGGAGCCACATGAGGAGCCCTTTCTCAGAAGAGGCAGGTCAGAGACAGGCAGACAGCAGCCGTGGGCCACACAGCACCTCTGAGCTCATAATCGAACCCAGAGCCCCGTCTGCCTGTCCCTCCCTCCCCCACCCCCAGACTTCCTGCCCCTGCTTTCCCAGGCAGAGGCAAGGGTGGGGGCCTTTTCCGGAAAAGGGAAAGTTTGTTTATACAGTGACTGGATGATAGAGAAGTGATGTGTGCATGTACGTGCATGGGGGTGTGGTGGTGAGCGTGTAGCAACTGGACCCCTCAGCCAGGCCTTGTATGTAAGCCTTGTCCACACACATTCACAACCTAGACACACACACAAACCCTCAAAATTCAGATCTACACAACCAAGCCCAGACATGCCCACGCATGTTGAGACCCATGAGATGGAGAGACCCGCAACCAACACAGGCTCCGGGGCATATCACACTCTCCAACTGTGTAGATACCCACAGTCAGTCATTTAGCTAGCCTGGTGTTCACAGTGTGGGGTGGGAACTGACCAGCATTTCTGGCCAGCCTCCTTGCCCAGGATCACACACTCAACACTTTTGAGTGAAGACACACACACAGCCCCCTCCCATCATCCAAATCCACACAACAGTTGTGGGACACACACAGAATATTACTCATGTAATTAATACAAAGACAACCCTCAGGGCACAACAATAGAAGGCAGAGGCATACACAACCCTGAAAGGCACACACAACAGAACTGAGCACATAGTCAACAGACACACACGCAACACCCTTAGACAAACCCACAACAAACACACACACTTTTGGGTACTCACAGAAACCACTGAGACCCACGCCACTCCTGGGCACACAAAAAGTATATCTAGGGACAGAACACACCTTGCCATATGTACAAAAAGAGAGGCATGCACACAACCAGAGATGCCACAACCCTCCTAAGCATACAGAGAACAGTCCTGGGTGTATACACACACACACTCACATGCTCACACATTCAGGTGCAGGGATGCGTCAAGTTTCCCAAACCTGGGCAGGATACAGGGGACCACGTTGGGAGACCCCAGCTCCACCATAGTATGGATGCACACAGGGCCACACCCTCCATCTGCTGTGCAGACAGTTGCCCCACAGGGTAGAGAGATGGCATTCCCGGAGGGGCGGCTGAGGCAGCAGTGGTTCCCAGTTCCCGACAGGCACAGGAAGCCCGCAAGCTCAGGGTGACCGATTGCCCTTCAGGCATTACCCTCCCTCTGCACTCCCACCTTCCTCATTTCCCAAATGACTGGCGTCACTATGGGGCACCGAGAGAGGCACTGTGTTGGATGGGGGGGTGGTTACAAGGATCCTGTAGACAGAGTTGCAGGGAAATACTGCAGAGGAGGCGGATGATGTAACACTCAGGCACACTCACAGCTCACAGAAACATCCACGATTACATGTGCAACCTACCTGCTTTACAGAGGCAGACACACAACTGCCAGAAACAACACAAAACACTCAGGCCCACACATACACCATACACACATAACCTGAAAGTCACGCAGGCAACTCTCAGGGGCAGAGACATAGCAGAAAGCTAGAGAGCTGTTCAAGCACACACACAGACACGCACAGACACAACAGATTTTCTGGGCTCCTCTTTTTATAAACCCTCCTTGTTTCCTCTGGACCTGGGCCTGAATACAACACTGTGGACATGTGTATGTGTGCCTGCACATGTGGACATGAGTGGAGCTCTGCACTCTGGGATCCTCTAGAGAGACGTAGCTTTGAGTCTTGGCCTCTCCTCTTCCTGAAACCATGTAGGACCCCAGGAAGTTTACTTAGTACACTCTGGACCTCAGTTTCCTGATCTGTACAAAGGGCACAATCAGGCCCAAGTACTTGGTGTGCCGCAGAGATTGCTAGGTCTCTGTTCTGCACACCAAGTCGGGCGCCATGACTGCCTACCCTCACTCAGCTCCCCAGATGGTCACACACCCAGATGCTCTTCCATGAAACCCCACCAGGTTTTCAAAACCTGCACAATAACCTGGATCCACACAACCCCTCACATGTAGACAGTCAGCAAAACTCTGTGCTGACTCAGGTTTCAGCTGGCGTCAGAACCAGGGTCAGTGAGGGGCTGCATCAGGACTTTCCCTTCCCTCACTTCTCCCTTTGGCCCCCACCACTGACTTACTCAGCCCCCTGTCTCATTCACTCTCACTACCCCACTTTCACAATCAGCTTCTCCAAACTCCTGGTTTACGTCTTTCGCCCCCCCTCCCCACCCCTTTGTCTCCCAACAGTCATTTCTTCACTCTCATTCCTGGGCAGGTCAGTCAATCCTTTGTCTCAGTTTCCTCATCTGCATAATCAGAATATGAACAGTCTCTAACTCACAGGGATATTGTGAGGAACAGATTAGTTATGTCGGGAAAAAAATGCTTAGCACAAGATCTGGAGCACAGGAAGTCTGCATCCTCCAAAAGTGTTAGGTACTATTATAATTACTGGTTTAACATCTCTTGGTTAGCCAACATTAACAAGGAAGCAATCTGGATTGACTGAGAGATGAACTAACAAAGATTTTAGAACAGTGCTTGATGTCCATTAAGCATTCCATAAGTGGTGGTAGTTTTCGTTGTGATGGTGTTGTTGATTGGGTTAACCTCCCTGAATTAATCCAGCTTAATTAGAAAGAGGGCAATGGAGAGTGAAGAAGAGAATTTACACAAAGACTTCAGGGCACAATACACAGTAAGTGCTCAGTAAGTGACTACTATCATCACTATCATCATTATTATTATTGGTCTGTCCTCCCTGAACAACTAAAGGATGTTAGTCAGCCCTCAGAGCCCTTTCCCAGGACCCTAGGGAAGATTCAAGTAGCATCTGGAAGCTGGCAGGCAGGGACTGTCTCACCCCACCCCCTACCAGGGGCATGGTAGGGGAGGAGTTGGTGGGGAAGGGGCAGGACAGGATGGGAGGGTATCAGTTTTCTCCTGACTCACTGCTCTCTTTCGCCATCATTCAACTCCCCCCACCCCAGTGCTCATTAATCCACCGGCACCTTTCCTAGTGTGCCAAGCCTGGGTTAAGATCCTGAGGCCAGCTGGCATAAATTAAAATCCCAGCCATGCCCTGTGACCCTGGGAAAGTTCTTCAATTCCTCTATGCCTCATATTTCCTCATCTGTAAAATGGGGAAAAAACTGGTACTTATCTTGGAGGCTTATTATGAGTTTTTTAAAAATTGACTTATAGTTGACATAAATATTATATTAGTTTCAGGTGTATGAAATAGTGCTTCAATATTTTTACACATTATGAAATGATCACTGTGATAATTCTATTTAATATTTGCCACCATACAAACTTATTACAGTATTATCAACTATATTCCCTGTACTATACATTGCATCCCCATGACTTATTTATTTTATGACTGGAAGGCTGTAGTTCTTAATCCCCTTCACCTATTTTACCCACCCCATTCACTCTCTGGCAACCACCAGTTTGTTCTCTGTATCTATGAGAATGTGTCTGTTTTGTTTGGTTGGTGTTTTAGATTCCATATGTAAGTGAAATCATATGCTAATTGTCTTTCTCTAGCTTATTTCACTTAGCACAGTAGTCCCTAGATCCACCCATGTTGTTGCAAAAATTGTGACCTTTGTGAGATAAATTATGCTGAATGCCTGGTACACAGTTGGTGCTATATAAATGCTATTTGCCTATGTTTTTGAGCAGGCTTAAGATCCAGGCTCTGGCTCCAGGCCACTGAGTTCAAATCCCGGTTGTGTCACTTACTGTGATCTTGAAAAAAATCAACTTAATCTCTCAGTGCCTCAGTTACCCCACATTGTATTCCTCCTCCGTTCACCTGCTTTATCTCCCTCCACTGCTTCTACTCAGTCTCCTCTCTGCCTCCCCACCCTTCATCCGAATGTCAGGAACTACCAGACAGGAATTTGAGTGTGTGCTCGGTATACAGTAGGTGCACAAGAAACGTTTATTCACGAAATTAATTAATCCGGGCTTCATCCATGGGGAGTTTGTGGGCGTGGGTGATTGGATAGACTATGGAGAGTTTGGAGACTTTAGGTAATTGCACTGGGGGAATCCTGACTCTAAAGCCCTCCATTGAGGCCACCTGTAAGGACTGGGACCAGACTTGGAGATGGGGGAGGGAGATGACCAGGGCGAGGGCCAAGGGGAGGGAGAGGAGGAGGCTGAAGCTCCTTTTCGGCAGCCATCGGCCCGCCCCTTGGCCACCACTGACGGTGGGCGGATGAGTAATGCATCCAGGAAGCCTGGAGGCCTGTGGTTTCCGCACCACTGCCACCCCCGCCCCTCGCGTGGACATTTATCCTCCGCCGCTCAGGCCCTGCCGCCATCACCGCAGACCCAGCGTCTAGAGAGGCTACACCAGAGGTAGGCAGGGGCCTGGACGGCCTCTGGGCTGGGCTGGAACTTTGCTGCTGTGGGACATCTGGCCGCTCAGCCTGAAAGGCAGCCACCAGGACCCTGGACTAGTCAAGGGGGAGAGGCCGGTTGGGGGTGGGGTGGGGCTGGAACTGCTCCAAACTCCTTCCAACTCCGATATCCATCCCAACTCCCCCAAGCTCATGAGCCCTTACTACCACAGAGGCTTCCCAAATGGCTACCTCCCCTAAATTCCCTCATTGCTCCCCAGATCCCCTATACCCAAACTCCTGAAGCTCCCCCAACTCTCCAGCTCTACCAGTAACCCAGATTCCTAAATCCTCAACTCTCTAGAAACCTCAAAACTTCCTCTGCTCCAAAATGCCTCTGGGATCCCCCCCTTAAGCCCTCAATTCTTCAATTTCTAAACCCCCAACCTCCTCCAAATTCCTCAACCTCCTTCAACTTCCCAGCCTCCTCTATCTCTCAATATGCACAACCCTGAAACTCCCAACGCCCCCCCCAGATTCCTACAGTTCCCCAAACCAAGAATTCCTCACCCCCAACTCCTCTACTTTCTGACTTCCCAAACCCCACTGTCTTCAAATTCCCCCAGCCCCCTTTTCCCCAAATGCCACAACTTCGTAATCTACCCCTCACCCAGTCCCGTAAACAGACTCCACAACTCTGAAACTCTCCCAATCCTCTAGCCCCCTAAAATCCTCTGGGCTCTCAAATACCCACCCCCTTAAATCCCCAAACTCCCCAACCCCTCTAGCCCAAGTGCGGCAGCCTAATCCTGTCTGCTGGTGAGGGTGGAGCAGGATGGGGTGAGAGGCCTTGCCCAGGTCCTTGGATCAGCTGGGGTGGAGGCTGCCTGACTCCTCCTCCCCACTCTTGCAGAACCCACCATGGCCCCCTTTGTGCCCCTGGCCTCCGGCATCCTGTTGTTGCTGTGTCTGACAGTCCCCAGCCTGGCCTGTACCTGTGCCCCACCCCACCCACAGATGGCCTTCTGCAGCTCTGACCTTGGTGAGTGTAGCCCACTCTGCTCACAGACTGTGCTTTACTTTCCCTCTCAATCCAGTGGGGTTCAGGATGGAGCTCACCTCTAGAACAATTCCACTCAGCCTGCCCTGACTCTGCTTTTGCCACACTGGTATTCTCACTGGCTTCCTTTGATTACTCCAGGCCCAGTCCCTCCTCAGGGCCTTTGTACTGGCTGCTCCCTCTGCCTGGTACACCCTTCTCCCCAGGTATCCATATGGGTGGCTGCTTCAAATGTTACCTTCCCAAAATTTTAACCTGTCCCCTAGTACTCCTGATTTCCCTTATCCAGTTCTGATGTTCCCCATCACAGTTAATACCTTCTAACATTCCAATCTATTTTGCTTGTGTTTAGCCTTTGTCCTCCTGGCTAGAATGTGAGTTCCACAAGGGAAGGAATTTCTGTGTTTTGTTCACTGTTGTGTCCCTAACAACCAGAACAGTGCCTGGCATACAGCAGGCATTCCAAATTTGTCAAGTGAATGAACACATGATGAGTATATGAAAAAGGCTTAAAGCAGTGCCTGGCCAAGAGTGGGCACTCAATGTATGGGTGAATCATTTAACAAATGTACAAATCTCTCAGTGTGTTGTCTGGCATGCAGTGATCCCTATTTAAGTATGTGTTTTGCTAGTATGACTATTGTGATTATTTTATTTTTACTGGCTCACACAATCCATTTGACTTGTTTCTTTCTCTCCTCTCCTGCAGTCATCAGGGCCAAGTTCATGGGGACAGCAGAAGTCAACCAGACCACCTTATACCAGCGTTATGAGATAAAGATGACCAAGGTATTCTTCCTGCCCCTTCCTCAGCTCTTCCTAACATCTTCCTATCAAAAAACAAAACAAAAACAAAAAACAAAAAAAAAACCCAAAACCCTCTGTCCATCAGTTGGAAGTTAGCTGTGATCTCAGGATGCTATATGAAGAAAGTGGAGTGGGAGGATCATGTCAGTAAAAGATATTCTTCTTATCCATTGACAGATGTTCAAAGGGTTCAACACCTTGAGGGATGCTGCTGACATCCGGTTTGTCTACACCCCAGCCATGGAGAGTGTCTGTGGATACTTCCACCCATCCCAGAACCGCAGTGAGGAGTTTCTCATCGCTGGTGAGGCTCTGCCCCCTAGTCCTGGGCCATGCCACCTGTCCCTCAGATGCTGCAGGGCAACCCTGGCTGGGCAAGGATCTGAGGGAAGGGTCCCAGTTGAAATGGGGACCACCCCAATTTCAGCCTATCAGAAGGCCCCCAGAAGAGTCTGTGCTCCAGGGATGCCAAGCAGGGCCACCGTGCCTGTCCCCTGCCTCCCTGCCCCAGCCAATCAGAAGCTGCCTGTTGTCCCTTCCCCAGGACAACTGTGGAATGGGCACCTGCACATCACCACCTGCAGTTTCGTGGCTCCGTGGAACAGTTTGAGCCCTGCTCAGCGCCGGGGCTTCACCAAGCTCTACACTGCTGGTTGTGAGGAATGCACAGTGAGTGCTTGCCCCTGCCTGCCACCTGGGGAGGGCTCCTTGGGCTCTTCCCTAAACCATGGTTTGTTTCTCGCTCCTTCTGGATATTCCTTGTCCCTATGGCTGCTCCCCAAACCTTTGGGTTACCCCTGATCGTCCTTGCTGTTCCCTTAAACCTAAGACTATTCTTCTGGATATTCTGATTGTTCCTTTGCCCTGTGCCTCACACCTGGGGATTCACTGTTCTCGCTGCTTTCTGTCCCTCTAACTCTCCCTTGTGACTATTCTGTAGTGCTGTTTGTTCCCGACCCCCCTGGATTTGTTTCTTGGTTCTCTAGAATGTTCTCCAAGAACCCAAAATGCTGTTCCCCAACCCACTGACTCTTCCTCAGCACATCTAATTGTTGCTCTCCAGCTGTGACTGTTCCACACACGGGCGAGTTACAGTGCCCTTCTGACTATTCCAGGACTGTTGCCTGTTGTCCCTGAATGTCCTCTGACCCACTGACTTTATCTGAGCCCCACAGCTCCTTCCTATATTTAAGTTCTCCATCCAACAGCTGTTCCCTGTTACTGCCAGTTGTTCCCTATCCTATGGGATAGTTCTCAGGAGATTCACCTGACTGATCCCCAACTGTCCCCAACCACCAAGAAACTGATCCTTTCACTGGATTACTGTCACCTCATCGCATCCAGTGACTATTCCCCAAATGGGAGGAACTGTTCTTGAGTCTGTATCCAGGTGGATACAGCTCAATGTTGAATGCTGAGGAGGGGAAACTTCTGCTTCACAGGGGATGCAGGGGTAGGAGAAGCCCTCAGAGATGTGTCTCCCTCTCCTCCTCCAGGTGTTTCCCTGCTCATCCATTCCCTGCAAACTGCAGAGTGACACTCACTGCTTGTGGACGGACCAGCTGCTCACCGGCTCTGACAAGGGCCTCCAGAGCCGCCACCTTGCCTGCCTGCCACGGAAGCCAGGGATGTGCACCTGGCAGTCACTGCGCCTCCGGACTGCCTGAATCCTGCCCCCAGCAGAAGCCGACACCCACACAGTATTCATCACCTTTCCCACTCCTGTCTTTGTTTCTTCAAGACAATGGAATAAAGACCTACCACTCAGCAGGCAGTGTCCCTGTGTAGTGTCTGGGAACAAACCCATATCACTGATGACCTGGTGGAAGCACTCTGGGACAAATGCTGAGGGGATGAAGGATGCAAGATACTGGCTTTTGATATTAAAAACAAAAACCCTCTGCCCATCAGTTGGGAGGAAGTTAGGTGTGATCTCAAGATGCTATATGAAGAAGGGGGAGGGGGAGGATCACATCAGTAAAAGACTCTTCTCCTCATCCATGAACAGATGTTTAAAGGGTTCAATGCCTTGGGGGATGCCCCTGACATCTGGTTTGCCTACATCCCAGCCATGAAGAGTGTCTGTGGATACTTCCTCCGGTCCCAGAACCACATAATTCTCTCCATAGGCATTACCATTGGTGATCTGCAATGTCAGTAATTTAACCCATGTTATCAACCACAGCTTATTGGATAATCTCTCTACTCAACACTTTAAAACATTTCACTAGACTAATTTATAAATCCTATTTGCACAGGGCTCTGTAGTTCATAAATTACCCACTGCTTGTCAAATCACTACCTCATTGGCAAATTCCCCTATTCACAAATCCCTCATTGACAAATGCCTTATCAATTGACTAGCAGCTTTCCTCTCCTTGGGCACTGTCCTGATGTCATCCAGTGAGGATGTCCTGCCCCATCCAAGCCTGTGGGTATTATTGTCCCCATCCTTAGGTTTGGTACTGTGAGTTTGACTTGAGCAAAAGGGGAAGCCCCAGGGGTCCCAGACCCCCAACCCCCACATAAGCAGCCAGGGAGTCTGGGAGGAGGAGCAGCCTTAGCCTCCCCTCCCTCACTATGGCCTGGGGAGATTCCTTGGAAGTGGCTGGGGAATAGGAAAGATGGGCAGAAGGTATGACCTGGGAATCCCTTTCTCCCCCTTCTCCTACCTCTCCTCGCCTCACTCTTCTGACCAACTTCGACAGAATTGAAGTGCAGGTAAGGTTTCAAAATCAAAACCAACCAAGTACATCAGCCTACACCTCTCCCCATATCTCCTTCTACACAGCTGCCCCCTCACCAAAACTGGGGCTTCTAAACCAGAGGCTCACATTTCTGGTTCATCTTCCCCCATAAGACCTGAGCAAGGGATCCTCCCAACACTCCCTTCTTTAGGCTTTCCTGCTCCCACAGCTGAGTCCAGGCCCTTCTGGACCCTTTCCAGTTCCTGACTCTTGCCTCTTAAACCCCAAAGGTCTTGATTTAAGTGAGGCCCACAGGAACCAGAAATTCTGATTGGTACAAACATTCAGTGGAACACTCAAGTGATCTGTTGACCTGAATCTGCTTGAAAAAATCTCCACTATATCTTTTTTGGCAAAGGGAAGGACCCCCAAATTCCTTCCCATTGGACTATCCACTGCTCCTGCCAAGAAGAACCCAGGTCTCCTCTAGGGTATTCCGGATCTCCAAACATGGCCCCCTGGATCCTCTGTGGTCCTGTCTTTTTGCACTCCTGGAAGTTCCCCCAAGTGCTCAACATATGTCCCAGATCAGGACGGCTGGATTTTAAGAACTCAGTGTTTATCCGCTTGAGCAGGGGCACCCATTACAGTAACAATTTCTATGTCAACATCTACATCTTGGTAATACTTTGCAGGGGCCTGAACTCCAGCTACTAAAAGGAGCAAATGGCAGCCCTCAGTGATGAGTGTAACTGTAAGGGAAGGGCCTAGGCCCTGGTTTGGCCCTTGTGGCTATGTCATTATTGCCTCAGCTGCCTTGCAAGAGTTTGGCAGCTCCTGATAGTTCACCAAACCCTAGTACCAAAAGCTGCCTGCACTCTTAATGCTGTTTGTTCCCTGACCACAGCGCCAGTTCCCTGAGCTCCCAGACATTTTAACCCCTAGGAGGAAGATGACATAGAAAGTGGTGGTGGAAGGATGGAGCCCAGTGTGAAGGCCATTGTCCTGCTAACCTGCCCACTTTCAGGTGGTGCCCTGGATCAAAACACTAATGCTTCAAGGCAAGGTAGACCACCAGGCTGTACTCTACTGTAGCCCTTTTCACAGAGTCTAGAGCATCGTACAAGGCCACCTCCCTCACACCCCAGAAGGAGCTCCTGGCAGGGTATCTGTAGTCCTGAGGTCACTATATCTCCCCATCACATTTCTAGAAAATCCACTAAAGTGAGCAGAGTGAGTTACCCCTGCCCCCCACCCCAGCATTCAGTGTGTCTGTGAATCTCTGCTTGGGAGAGACCCTGATGGCTGAGGGGAAGCACGTGGGGGTGACAGCCTTGTGAGGTGTTCGTTCAGCATGCAGTCCAACTCAATGGGTATCCTGAGGGCTGGCCTTTCCCTCAGTCAAGGCTCAGTACTTCTCCATAAAAAATGGGCTTCACAGTCCCTACCCAGAATCCTTCCAAGGTCTGTGCTAGGGATCGAGGATGATCCATGGGTGTATTCACCCCTCGGTAATTTTTTCAGGTCAAAACACGAATGTCTCCCAACAATAACTTCATGTGTAATATTACTAACAGTGATTCAATTTCTAGAGAGGTAATGTAGTATAATGATTAAGAGCATGAATGCTGGAGCCAGGTCACTTGTATTCAAATCCTGCCCCTTCCATGTATTAGCACTGTGTCCTTGGGGAAATCACATTACCTCTTTGTGCCTCAGCCTCCACATCTTTAAAATAGGGATAAAAATGCCTAACTCATAGGGACAATGTGAGCATTAAATGAGGTCATACATGTAAATTGCTTGGAACAGTGGTAGGCACATAGCATTATGAGTATTAATTATTAGTAGTATGATAAATATAATTTAATGTATAATTTTGCAAATAGTGCTTGAAATTAGGAATGATAATTTATAATATTGGAAATAACATATAATATCAGTAGGAATAACTTAATGCACCCTGGAAACCTTAGTGTAATTCATGATACTGATAATCTCCCCCAGAGATGTTACAAATATTTATTACATTCGTTATTTTTCTTATTACAATGATTCTTGTATACTGTTTCCCAGTGTGCAAATCCTGCCACTGAAAAATACCAATATTTTCAAAACTTCTGAGGACCACCCCTCCCCTCAATGATAATGTCCCCACTATGCAGTGTTCACTATGGATGAAAAACTACATTTATAAATCTCTACTCGCACCAAGACTACAGGTGACAAATCTATAATGCCTTAGGAAGCCTTTTCTTTAATTAAAAAATCCCCTCTCCTGACTGTACAAACCCCTTCTTTTACAAATACTCCACTAACAAATACCTCTGTTGAGCTACCTCCATATCCATAAATACCTCCTTGACATATCCATACTGATAACCCCTGTTGACAAATCTCCCTATTCACAAATACCCAGCAGCAATCTGTCACCCCTGGTAGACTCCATCGATAAATATCTCTCTTCATAATTATCCATCCATTGGCATATCCCCTAGTGACTACCTAGTTGACAAATTTCTCTATTCATAAATGTCTTTCTATGATATAATTCCCATTGACAACCTCTACTGATGAATCTCCCTATTCATATATCTTGACCCACTGGCATATCTCCCCATTCAGATATGCCCATCAAAGTATTGATGAGCTGACTTGTCATATCTTCCCTTTCAGAAATTCCCACCATTCCTGTCTATCTCATTGATTAGACTGTTTAAAGTTCTTTCCATACATAAAACCCCATCCACCCATCCATATAGCCCATATTGATTGACACATTATCCCATCTTTAGATATCTCTAATTAGATAATCTCACTGCTAGAACAGGTCCCTAATATATTACCCCCCATGTGGAAACATCTCTCCCTCACCCCTAAATAACTGATGAAGAGGTAGGTTTCTATAAGACCAGCTTTTTATTTTTTTTAATTTTAAAAATTGATTTGAGAGAAGGAGGCGGGGGGGAGGCAGGGGGGAGAGAGAGAGAGAGAGAAATACTGCTTTGTTGTTTCACTTATTTATGCATTCATTAGTTGCTTCTTATATGTGCCCTGATTGGAGATTAAACTCACAGCCTTCGAGTATTGGGATGACATTCTAACAACTGAGCTACCTGGCTAGGTCTGATCAGCCCTTTCTTTTTATGAGCAGTGACTGACACCTACATCGCACCATCCAGTCCCAAACACCTCCTATGCCATATTGGTAAAATCTGAGGACCAAACCCAATTACACTGTAGGGCCTCAACCAAAGGGAGGGATTGGGGCATAAGTTCTCTCTGGATGTGGGAGTGAAAGTGGAGCTTAAAAAAAGATTAGTCAAAAGTCTGTGTAAGAAGCTGTTAGAACCCCAGTCTTACTCCCCAACTACCAATCCTTACTTCAATAGACGGCTAAAGGTTTGATCTCTTGAAAAAGTAAAATAGCAGGTTCACATGGGCAGAAATGCCCAGGCTGCACCTCCCTGTTGTTGACTATCCATCACTGAATTTGGGCCTCCTGCTGAACCTTCGTGGAGAACAACAGCTCCAATGGATAGAGGTGGAGCCGTTGATAACAGAGGCCCACATTCAGTGTCTTTTGCCCCCACCACACACTAAGGGGGCCTGCCCCTGACCCTAGGCCTCTTGAAAGAAGTAGTATTAGATGGATGCTTTTGTAATTCTTTTCTGGTTGGGGGTGAGCTACCCCCTACCACCACCATATCCCTTAGGCCTCTGCCATGAATCCTGCCTTACTGCTGGTCCCTGCTTTGCTCCTAGCTCTGTCTATGACCACCCTTAGGGTAGGCCTTTGGGTGCTAGCTACCACATCCCATGCTGTTTATTGTAACTGAGACATGGATAAGTCTCGGCAGACCTCAGAGAGGCTGCCAACACAGGGGCTCACAGTGAGGTTCCAGAAGGGCAGATAAAGCCCACTGAAGTAGCACAGCCTGGCAGGGAGATGCTCTGAAAAAAAAAAAAAAAAAAAAAAAAGATGTTTTCAGGACTCTTGGGGATGGGGGAAAATCTTGAATACTTGAACTCCAAAGAACCTCCTGACATGTTTCTCCCACCCCTAGTTCTTATGGCTTAATTCCTGGGACGCATCTTCCTCACTGAGACCATGAAGTATTATGAGTTCAAATCAGCAGGATACCCTGAACATCCCTTCCCCTGCACCTGTCTCCCCATCAAAATATAAGCCCCTGACCCAGTTCTTGCTGAGGGAATGGGGTGGGTCTCTGAGAATCAAATGCTACTAATGTGATATGATACTCAGACCCTCACCACATAAATGTTCCTTAGTTCAGTGTCCCTCTCCTTTTCCTCCCTTCATAGAAAATCAAGGTTCCTAAAGGGGTTCTGAACTTCTGGTTCATGGAAGTACCCAAATATAAAGAACAATGTAGACCCAGCCAGGTGGCTTATTTGGTTGGAACATCATCCCATACACCAAGAGGTTGTGGGTGGGTTCAATTCCTGGTTGGTGCACGTATACAAGGCAACCAACAGATTGATGTTTCTTTCTCATATTGATGTCTCTCTCTTGTTCTTTTCCTCTCTTTCTAAAATCAATTTAAAAAACATATACTCTAGGGAGGATTTTTTTTAAAAATTTTGTTAAAAAACAAAACAAAACACAGTGTGGTTATATCTACACACCCACCAAAACAGCTGTGACAACATTACCAGGAGAGGTTCCCCTTTAGGAATTCCTCATCACAGGTCAGCCAGCCTGTCCTTACCTTGCATGAACTCTTCATCCTCAGCCCTCCTGTTCCATCCCTGGAATAAAGTGTCCCCTTCCTGGAGCATTGTCCTTCAAAGTGCCCCCTACCCCAGGATACTGTATTTCCCAATTTCAGTCAACTGTAGCTTATTCTGTCCCTGACTCATAGTGTCCTGAATCTTTCATACTGACCACTTGGCAGGAATCAGTCTATCCTAGCCAAAGGACATCTAGTCACACTCTACTGACCATCAGGACATAGCATCTGTCCCCTCTAGGCTCTTTGAAGGATGGGAACCTGCACTTCAGGGAATGAGTGGTATATCTTTAGAAGTGGTTCAGGGAGGAGCACATTGGAGAGGCTTCTAAATATCTAAAGGAAAGGATACCACTGGGTCTTGAATGTGCCCCTCAGGTAATCCTGCAGGCACAGTGACAGCCCTTCTCTGTTCTTTCTGCTCCTTGTTCCTGTTTGCCAGTTTCCACTTCCACTTCTTGTGCCCTGTTCCCTATTCCCTGCCTCCTGTTTCTTCTCCATGTTCCATATTGCTCTCTGTCCTTCTGCTCCCCTGTCCTTACTGTCTTCTTTCCTCCCTGCTCCCCACTTCTCCCTGTTTCACCATTTGCTATTCCTTCCACTGTTCCCTGGCTCCTCTGCCCTTCCTTAGTCCCTGCTGCCCTTCTCTTCTAGGAGCAGAAACTATGAGGAGAAGCATTTGGAGAGGAGTACTTTGCCCATCCACCTCCAGGTGCTTCCCTGCCATCCTCTCAAAGCCACATACCTGGATTCAACCTTGCAGTATCCATGGAGGGACATCGCTTGGCTGAGCACTGGTGAGAAGAACATGAAGCCATGAACTTGGCTACCTTCCCTGGTGACCCAATATCTGCTATTGAATTTTCAGGTACAACAGGCTTCTACCTTAGACCCACACTTTTACTTAGTCACAGTGAGCTGGAAACTCTCTACCTTCCTCAAACTCCTAAACCTCCCTAAGCCCACTAACTTCCCCCAATTGTCCCCTCAAGCATCCCAAAGACCATCAACTTCTAACTGTGCTAAGGAATCTGTCTGGTCATATTCTGTTTCTTGATCTGGGTGCAGGTGACAGGAGTATGTTCACTTTCTGAAAATTCAGTGAGCTGTACACTTATGTCTCCTTTTCTGGACTTCTTATATCTCAATGAAATTGGCCCCTTGAAATAAGCCTCTCACCCTATGACATATCTCTCCTGATCCTTCCTTCATTTCCTCACTCATTCCTGCCCTCTCTATTTCACACAATCATGGCATCCCTGACCCCAAGGCATCCTCTCTTTCCTCATTGCACAGGGACCATGAATCTTGGGCACAGAGAAGGAACTGGATTCAGAGATCTTGGCATTGGACTCCACTTGTCACATCATGAACTCTCTTTAAACATTTGCTGAGCAAATCATCTGGAATGCAGACAGCAAGGGAGATGAAGTCCCTATTGCCACAGCATCCCCTACCCCTGGGTCTACACGACCAGGTTGATGTAAGCAGATCACCAGGCTACGGAAGCTGGGCTGCAGAGAAGTCAAAATGTGCTTAATAAGTGTCCTCCTGTGCACCTCACTCCTAACTGGTGACTAGACACACTGAGCCAAACAGCCCCGAGGATTTCTGATGGTCTGCAACCTGGGTGGGAGTAGATGTGGTAGTGGAGCCAGAGTCCTCACATGTGTCTCCCACCACATGATGGAGACTAAGCAACCTTCTCATTAGAGCTTCAAAGTACAGGGTAGGGATAACTGTTTCTGCAAATCCAGGCCTAGCTTTTGCCCCTCTATGCTGACATTGAGTTGGGTGTCAAAGAGGAAGTAGGGGTGAGAAGCTGGCTTGCAGGAACTCTAATGCCTTTGCCACCACCTGCCCCTACTATCCACCATTAACTCTATCTTCTTCCTGGCCTCTGAAGTTCTGCTCTTTGTGTGCCTGACAAAAATAGCATCTATACAGCTACAGCAGAGTGAGGAGGTGCAACTGCCCTACTAGATACCAGGAATTAATGAGAAAATATAGTTATTAAGAGAGTACTGCAATGGGATAGGTATAGAGAAAGTGACCAGTGGAGTAGAACAGAGTCTAGAACCTGCCCCATACATATATGAGATTTCAGTATATGACAGAGGTGGCACAACAAATCAGTGAGGAAAAAAAGTTGCCTATAAGGAAAAAGATAAAGCTGGATCCATACCTACCTCACACTATATATGAAAGTCAATTCCAATGAATATATGTAATAAAGATATTTGTTAAGAGTGCTACTTGCTTGCTATGTTGAGAATAGTATGTAAGTGAATGGATGTGATGGCCATGCTGCAATGCACATAGAAAAGTGTTAAAGAACACATGTAATAAAGATGTTTGTAAGAATGCTAAAAAAAGAAAATCGATTTCAGACAGATGAAGAATTTAAATGTCGAAAACAAAGCTTGCCACTTTTATTGACTATTAAATTTCTATGTGCAAATAGATCTATATCTGGACTTTTAATTTTTCTTCTTTTAGTCTGTCAGTTTGTCTAGTCACATGTCAGCATCATACTGTTTAAATTAGAAAAGCTTTATATAATACATATTTGCTGTCAGAGGCATTCAACCCCTTGTAAGCTGGTATGACTAATTCCCCTGCTCTCAAATTCAGGGTTTCCCTGGCTGTTGTTGCAGGTTTTGTTTCCATATGAACTTTAATATTAATTTTTCCAGGTGCAGATAAAAGTTTATGGGTATATTTTGGAGGGTCGCATTACATTTTTAACTTATAAGCTGAGACGGGGAACTGACATCTTTGTGATGTTAATTCATCCTGTCCAAGAGCAAGGAACAACTTTCTGTTTGTATTAGTCTACCTTTATATCTTCCAGGACTGTTTTAAGCTTCTCCTCATATAAGTTTGCATACCCCTTGTTGACTTTAGCCCCAAGTATTTTATCTTTTTCTTTTGTTATCATAAGTGGGAGGTTTCTCCTCAATTATACATTATATCTGATTATCTGCGCATGTGAAAACTACTGATTTCTGCATTTTGACTTCACATTCTGTTGCTGAATTCTTTTATTGTTTGAATTAGCTTTATTATTTTTTTTGGGAGATTTACAGGTGTACTATCATATCATCTATAAACAGAGATACTTTTATGTCCTCTTTATCCACTCTTACAACTATACTTGGTTTTCCTAGTCCAATCGCATTGGTCTAATATCCCCAACTACAATATTGGAAAGGAGTGGAAACAGTGGGTATTTTGTCTTGCTCCTGATCTTGATGGAAACGCATTCAATGTTGTCCCATTAAGTTGATAACTTCAGGATTGAGGTATACACATTTTATCATGTTAAGAAGGTATCAGTTGATTTGTATTTTTAATTGATTTTTATCAGGATAGGTGTTGAATTTTGTCAAAGGTGTTTAAAATATTTATGGAAATGATCATATGGTTTTCTTCTTAGATCTATCCCCAAAAGTAAACTCACTTGGTCATGCTATATTATTTTTTAATGTAATTTTGAACTCATTTACTATTATTTTACTTAGAATTTTAATATTGATATTCATTAATAAAAATGGTCTATGCTTTTTATGCTATAAACATTATAATTGCTTTAGTAAATAATGTGGAGCTTTCTCTTCATTTTCTGTTCTCTAGAACAATCTATGTGGCATTGGGATTAACTCCTCTCTAACAGTTTGGTAGAATTTTCCTATGAAAACATCTGGGCCTAATACTGGTTTTATAGGGTAGTCCCATAATAACTCTATTTTTTAAATGGAAATTGGACCATTAAGCTCCAATGGGGTCAAATTTTGTTAACTGTGTTCCATGGAAAATTATCCATTTTATCTGTATATGCCTTTTAATATTTTGACTTTTAGAATCATGCTAATGTGTTACATTTAAAAATATAAAATTAAATCAGTATAGTTAAGGAAGAAATTAAAATTTAATACAAAGAGAAACAATCTACATTTGAACCAAAATAATATAACCATGCTGAATGAGAAATAACAGGAACAGAACCAAGTAACTCTTGAATGCAGTAGTTTGGCTGTATATCCTACTCTGAAGACAAAAAAAGGGCAAACAAGTCTCAAGCTGTACCTTACTAGGTTTGTTTTTCAC
>PVKU01007272.1:0-36775 GCA_004027475.1 Anoura caudifer
TTTTTTTTTTTTTTTTTTTTTTTTTTTTTTTTTTTTTTTGTTTTGTCTAGTCGCGGCTGTTATGTACTGACGGGTGGAGCCTCAGGTGTTCTCCAGGGCGGGACAGCCCAGTCGCTGGGTAGTGACGCTGTATGTGGGGGCGGGGTCTGAGAGGAGATAATGGCGGTTGCTTTACTCACTCTCAGATTCCAGTTCCTTTCACCGCTTCCCCTTTGCCTGGATTATCTGCGTGTGAATGTGGGACCCCCGGTCAGCCAGCCACCTTGTGTGGCCTCACTGGTTCTGCACAGTTGCCGCCCCGTGTCCGGGGTCTGCTAGTCGCCACCTGTGCACCTGGGGGCTGCCAGCCTCTGCTGCCTGCCTGCCCGGTCTGCCCCTCCGCTTTTTCCTGCCGCGACTCTGCCCCTCTTACTGGTCTGGATGAATCGTTGTTGGACTTCCAAACAGTTTGATTTTCTGAGTTCTGGTTGTTTTCTTGTTTCTAAATCTTTGTTGTCCTTAATTTTGGTTGTGAGAAGAGGCACAGTGCATCTGCCTAGGCCCCCATCTTGTCTGGAAGTTGTACTTCTTAATCTCTTAATCTTTTTCATTTAGTCCACCAATTTCCCTCCCCTCAATCAGTCATCAGTCTGATCTCTGTATCTATCTGTTTCTATATTTCAGGTTCATTTATTTGGATCCAAATTCTACATATAATAAAATCAAATGATATTTGTCATTCTCTATCTGAGTTATTTTACTTAGCATACTATCCTCTAGATCCATGTATACTGTCTCAAAAAGCATGATTTATTCTTTTTTATGACCAAGTAATATTCCATTGTATATACGTAACATTTATTTATCTACTTGTCATATTGGGATGCTTCCATTTCTTGGCCATTGTAAATAGCACTGTAATGAACATAGGGGTGCATATAATTCTTTTGAATTAGTGTTTTGGGTTTCTTTGAATCCCAGAAGTGGAATCACTGGGTCAAAAGGCAGTTCCATTTTTAATTTTTTGTGATCTTTGATAGTGTTTCCATAGTGGCTGTACCAATCTGCCCAACAATAGTGCACAGGAGTTCCCTTTTCTCCACTTTCTCAACAACACCTGTTGTTTGTTGATTTATTGATGATAGCCATTCTGACAAGTGTGAGGTGATATCTCAGTGTGGTTTTAATTTGTATTTTTCTAATGATTAATGACAATGAGCATCTTTTCATATATGTATTGGCCACTGTATGTCTTCTTTGGAGAGTGTCTATTAAGATCTTTTGTCCATTTTTTAATGGGATTTTTTTTTTGGTGTTGAGTATTATGAGTTTTTAAAAATAAATTTGGTATATTAATACCTTATAAAATATGTCATTTGTGAATATGTCCTCTTATTCGGTAGGCTATCTTTTTTTATTTTTTTCTATTGATGTGCAAAACTTCTTAGTTAATGTAGTCCCATTTGTTTATTTTTTCTTTTTGTTTCCCTTGTCCAAAGAGATATTTCCAAAGAAATATTACTAAGAGAAATGTCAGAAATTTTACTGCCTATCTTTTCTTCCAGTTTTATGATTTCAAGACTTACATTGAGGTGCTTAATCCATTTTGAGTTTATTCTTGCATATAGTGTAAAAAGATGGTCTAGTTCTATTTTTTGCATGTACCTCTCCAATTTTCTAACACCATTTACTTTTTAATTTTAATTTTATTTTTTCAATTAGTTACTTTCAATGTTATTTTGTATTTTTCCACCAACACCTAAACTGTCTTTACCCCATGCTATATGTTCTTGCCTCCTTTGTCATAGATTGATTGACCATATAAATGTGAGTTTATTTCTGGGCTCTCTGTTTTACAGTTTCACTGATCTATGTGTTGGTTTTTATGCCTGTACCATGCTGCATTAATTGCCATAGGCTTGTAGTATAGTTTGGTATCTGGTAACATGATACCTCCAACTTTGTTCTTCTTTCTCAAGATTGCTGTGGCTGTTCAGAGTGTTTTGTGGTTCCATATAAATTTTTTGGATTATTTGATCTAGTTCTGTGAAAATGCCATTGTTGTTTTGATAGGAATGACCTTTAATCTACAGATTGTTTGGGTTAGTATGGGCATTTTAACAATGTTAATTCTTCCTATCTGTGAGCATGGTGTATGCTTCCATTTATTTGTATCTTCTCCAATTTCTTTCCATGGTGTCTTATAATTTTTTGAATACAAGTGTTTTCCCTCTTTAGTTAAATTTATTCCTAGGTATTTTATTCTTTGATGCAATTGTAAATGGGACTGTTTTCTTAGTTTCCTTTTCTAATAGTTCATTATTGGTGTATAAAAATGCAACTGATTTTTGGATATTAATTTAGTATCTTGCTATTTCACTGAATTAATTTATAAGTTCTAGTAGTTTTTTTGTAGAATCTTTAGGGTTATTTCTATATAATATTATGTCATCTCATAATGACAGCTTTACGTCTTTTTCCCAATTTGGATGTGTTTTTTTCTTCTTCTTGTCTGATTGCTGTGTCTAGGACTTCTAGGTTGTGTTGAATAAGAGAGGTGAAAACAGATACCCTATCTTGTTCCTGATCTTAAGGGAAACACTTTTAGTTTTTCTTCATTAGGTATAATGTTAGCTGTGATTATGTTATATATAGCCTTAATTATGTTGAGATGTGTTCCCTCTACTTCCACTTTGCTGAGAGTTTTATCATAAATGGGTGCTGGATGTTGTCAAATGCTTTTTCTACATCTATTGATATGATTATATGATTTTTATCCTTTATTTTGTTTATGTGATGTATCTCATCAACTGACTTGCAGATATTGTACCAACCTTGCATCCCAGAAATAAATCCCACTGATCATTGTTTATGACCTTTTTTAATGCATTGCTCCATTCAATTTGCTAATATTTTTTAACATTTTTGCATCTATGTTCATCAGGGATATTTGCCTATACTTTTCTTTCTTTAGGGTGTCTTTATCTGGTTTTGGAATTAGGATAGTGCTTGCCTGGTAAATTAAGCTTGGGTGCCTTTCCTCCTCTTGAATTTTCAGAATAGTTTGAGAAGAATAGGTTTTAGTGTTTTTTTTAGCATTTGATAAAATTTACCTGTCAAGCCATTCATTTCAGGACATTTGTTTGCTGGGAGTTATATGATTCCTGCTTTGGTTTTCTTGGCTATAATTGATTAGGTCAGATTTTCAGTTTCTTTTTGATTCAGTCCTGGGAGATTGTATATTTCTAGGAATTTATCCATTTCATCCAGATTGTCCCATTTCTTGACGTATAGTTGTGTGTAATAATTTTATTTTTTTTGTATTTTTGTGGTATCAATTGTATATATATACATATACATATATATGTTGAAGATATATATATGTTGAAGATATATATGTTGAGGATATATACATATGTTGAGGATGTGTGTGTGTGTGTGTGTGTGTGTATCCTCAACATACCAAGTTAGGAAAGATAGCATTTTTATTTTATAAAAATATAAAAGATATATTTTTATTGCCTCAATCTTCCATGTGAACAAAAAAGATCAGTGATTACTGGATACTTGAGGAAAACTTTCAACATGAAATGGAATAATAAACAAATGGAAAAAATAAAGGACCCTTGATAGGAAAAACAGAGAAGGGTAGCAAAAACACTCCAATAAGTATATTCAGAGAGATTGAAGAAAATGTTGCATTTATATTACAGAAACAGGATCTTTGAAAATAAATAATAACAAAAAAACAGAAAAAGCTGTTGAGAGATCACTGAGATAAAAGAAAAGGGTAGAGTCAGGAGATAGAATTGAGTAAATATCAAAGAAAGTAGCAGAAAAAGACTAAAATATGTAAACTGAGATAGAAAGAAATATATGGTGTAAACCTAGGACATCCAACATTTTACTAATAGGAATTCAAAAGAGAACAAAGTAGATATAATTATCAAAGAAACAATGCCAGAGTACTTTCATGGTATGTTCTTGTGAAATTTCAGAATACAAAGTGTAGAGATATCCCTGAAGCCTCCAGAGGTGAGAAAAACAGGTAACCTACAAAGAAGAGAGAATGATATTGACATCAGACTCTTATCAGCATTCTTACAGGTGAGACAGCATTGGAACAATGCCTTCAAAATTCTGAAGAAGCATGACTTTCTTCAATACAGCTAAATGATCAGTCAAGTGTGAGAATAGAATAAAATAATTTTATCAAATGAAATGACTTACAAAATTAATCAGCATCAAATGTTTTTAAAGGAAATTGAGGAATTAGTCAAGCAAAAAGAGGAAATAAACCAGGAAAGAGGAAGACACAGATTCTTGAAAAGAATGTATCCAACCCAGGGAAGCAGTGAAGTTCTAGGATGGCAGCTATGGAGTGAGTCCAAAGAGAAATTGGCCCAAAGTGGAGCCTGAAATCTCTGGAAGCGAAGTTTCCAGGAAATGTTTCCATTCATCATTTATGATGGAGACCTCAAAAATAAACCAACAAATAAACTGAGAATATGATCTGAGCAAATAACACAAGGTGGAGGAAAAATCTATTATAAACTCCAGGAAAGATGAAAAAGCTGGACAAGATAGGAAATATAATCTAATTTGTGACCCTGACATGAACATCATTGCAATAATGTAAACACTGATGACTGATTTCAACTTTTAGGTTAACCTCAAAGTGCAGAAACTTAATTATAATTATATAATGAATGCAAAAATGGACAGATGAGAAAATTGTGGAGGTAAAAGCACTGAAGGAACATGTCCTAAAAGTACCCATAATATGTAAAATTCAAGACAACTAATAGAGAAATCAAAATAATTTTATAACTATGCTAGATAAATGGGAGAGGAAAGAGGTAATGATATATGTGAGACCAACTGGTATAGCATTTTATGTAGAGATAAGAGGAGGTAACTATAAGAAGAAACCCCTGAACAAATTACAGGAGCGGTCCTGAAGAGCATAAATATAGTATGTGGCTTGGTGGAGCAGAAGTCCGTAGCTTTGCATTATAAACCTTGTACTAAGTTTTAACCCTGTGTGTGTTTAACTTTGATAAATACTTTTAATTATTTAAGAAATTAAAGCATTCAGGTTTTTATTTTTTAGATTTGTGTCCAGTGAAGATGGCCACAGTGGATAATGGCATTTAGTTCAGAAATCAACAAGCATTTGTTAGGCACTCATATGGCTACTACCCTACCAGGTGCTAGAGGAAGTTCCAAGAGTGTTTTAAGAGATAGTCTCTGTCCACAGGAGCTTGAAATCTAGCTAGGACAAAGCAAACCAATACAGGAAACAATTAGAGAAGTAAAATATATAGAAAATTCTGAATTGTTACAATGCTAAATTATGCCCACTAGCAAATATGGCAGCATGAAGATAAAAGCAGTGTGGATTGAAATTAGAGGAGCCTTCATGTAGAATAGAGACTTCTTTTTGTCCTTAAATTATGGGAAAAATAAGAATAGGTCTAGAAGGGAAGGGCCTCAAAGGAGGGAAAGGAGACATGTACAGTAGCTTTGAGATTTTCTTCTTCCTGTGTATTATTAGGCAGAAATATTTGTCCTCTCTAAAATCACCAAAAATCTATTTTTCTTGCCCTGGCTGGTGTGGCTCAGTGGGTTGAGCACTGGCCTACAAAACAAAGGGTCTTTGGTTCTATTCCCAGTCAGGGCACATGCCTGGGTTGCTGGCCAGACCCCCAGTAGGGGGTGCATGAGAGGCAACCACACATTAATGTTTTTCTCCCTTTCTTTCTCCCTCCCTTCCCCCCAAATAAATAAATAAATAAATAAATAAATAAATAAATAAAATATTTTAAAAGCTCTTTCTCTTTAAATGTTCTTAATATAACAACTTTCTCTGAGTGGATTATTTTTTTCTTGCTGACAACGCAGTAAATTTTCTGGTGCTTTGAAGAATGGGAATTGCCATTTGCTAAATGAGCTCTTGTCTATTCTGTGTTCCTTTTGTGCCAAGTTTTAATAAAGACAGATGGGTTTCCCCCACTGTGCTGTTACTTCCTATCTTAGGCTGATGAGCATAAGACTGAGAGCCTGATCCAGTCATTGTCAATATAAAAGTTTTCAACCTTATTTATTACCATAATTTAATTAATAGGGAAAAATATCAATTAACAAACTGACAGTGACCAGAGGGGAGGTGGAAGTGGGATAACAGGGGAAAGAAGGGGAAGAATGTAGTTGAGGATCATGTATGAATGACCCATGGACATGGACAATAAGGTGGGTATTGACTGTGGGAGTGGGGGTGGGCAGGGCAGGGGAGATCAACAGGAGAAAATTTCAACAACTGTAATTGAACAATAATTAAAAAATAAAGATGATGAGAGCCCGCATTCACTCGCACCCTTCTTGTCCCCTTCTGCCACCGGACCTGAGGGCGTGCGCACCAGGGGATCCCCAAGATTAGGTGGCGGAAGGGGAGCAGGAGCAATGGCGTCCAAAGAGGAGAAAGCAGTAAAAAATCTCAACATGGAAGATGCTCAACAGGAAAACATCGGGAAGATGGTGGCGTGGTAGGAAGGAGCACATTTCACTTCCCCCTACACACAGGAGAAAATCCTGGCCAATTTACATCGGAACAGAGCAAACAGCCATCAGAAACACAGCATATTTGAAAACAGGAGATCAAAAATTGTAGTGGACATTGAAAAACCAGATGGTAAGGAGAGTACTTCAGAACAATAAGAGCCCAAGGGTCAGCGCGGACACCAGGGGTGGGACTGAGGCCCTGGCTGGCACTCGCCAGGCTCACCACAAGATTAGGGAGGGAGCTGGGTCCACCGCTCCCTCCCCAGCCAAACAAAGTTTTAGCTGCACTGGGATGAACCCAGTTGCTTAAAATCTCACAGAGAGGAGTTGGGGTCTCAGTGGCAGAAAAGCTGGGGGTGTGAACACCCACGCATATCCCAGGGAGGACTGCACACTAGAGCTCACTTGATTGTTGGTAGCCGTTGCCATTGGGACAGCCACATACCTGAGCTTGCGGGACTTTGGCTCCCGGTACCCGTAGGACGGCTGCAAGACTAAGCTCGCGGGACCTTTGGCTCCCAGCGCCATTGGTTCAGCCGTGTGCCTGAGCTTCCACAAGTGTCTGAGCATGCCATCAGGGATGATTGTGCAAGGATTGGCACCCCTGTGTGACCACAGGTGGCTGCGAGATCATAGGCACCTGCGTGCAGATGGGGTAGGCACACGCTTCCTCAGAATGTACACCTGAGGCCCTGGGTGGAGAGGCTCAGGGCTAGCTCTGAGGACAGTAGCGCAAAGATAACAGCGCTAAACAGGGAGAAAAGCGATACTGTCACCCCTAGGCCATTCCAGCCAGCAACACCAGAAACACCAGCTCGGCAAGATTGAAAACAGCAAGAGTTGTTTTTATTTTTATTTTTATTTATTTTCCTTTTTTCTTGTTGCTTTTTTCTTTTTTCTCTTTTTAAATTTTAATTTTTTCTATTATTTTTCATTTTTTTATCTTTTTTTTACCCCTCAATACCCTTTGCTTCTCCTATCTTCTTTCTTGTCTTATTCCTTCTTCCTTTCTTTCCAATTTTATCTCTTCTCCTTCTCTTTTTTTCTTGTCTTTTTCTTCTCTTTCCATTTTTGCCTCTTTTCTCTTTTTAAATACCCACGAGTAAGACAAAAACAAAAACAAAACAACAAAACAATAACAAAACCAACCCTGGAACTGTGAAAAAAACAGACTTGGTCCCAAGGAGGGGGCATCTCAACAGATAAGACAGTGGAACCTGTGAACACCAGGATACCTGAAGGAGACAGCACAACTGAATCTCACAGGTATTCTACCACAGAAGTTCACACCATAAGCCCAGGGAGCCAGAATAGACCAAGTTAAGAAGCTAAGGCTAATAAGAAGAGCCTCAAAAACAATGGAAAGACAAAGAAATAATCCCCAAATGAAAGGAAAGGAGGAAGTCCCAGAAAGAATGCTAAATGAAACAGAGGCAGCTCAACTGTCAGATTTTGAGTTCAAAAAAATGGTTGTCAGGAAGCTCCATGAGCTCTCAATGAGCTACCAGAAACTACAGGGAAGCTACGATGAACTCACTGCAAACTATATCAACATGAAAAAGGAAATAGAAACTATCGACAAGGGCCAAGAGGAACTGAGTACAATTTCTGAACTGAAAAGCACAGTGGAAGGAATGAAAAGCAGAATTGATGAAGCAGAAGATCGGATCAGCAAGTTGGAGGACCAAGTAGAAAAAAACACCCAGAAAGAGCAAGAAAAGGAAAAGAGGCTCAGAAAGAATGAAGAGGGATTAAGAGAAATGCAAGATAATACAAAATGTAATAATATCCATATAATAGGGATACCAGAAGGAGAAGAAGAGCAACGGATAGAAAACCTATTTGAAAAAGTAATGATGGAAAACGTCCCTAATTTGATAAGAGAAAAAGTCACACAAATCCAGGAAACACAGACAGTCCCAGTCAAGAGGAACCCAAAGAGGCCCACCTCAAGACACATCATGATTAAAATGGCAAAATTCCAAGACAAAGAGAGAATCTTAAAGGCAGCAAGGGAGAAAAAGGAAGTATCATACAAGGGAGCCCTGATAAGGCTAGCAGCTGACTTCTTAATGGAAACGCTCCAAGCTAGAAGAGAATGACAAGAAATATTCCAAGTAATGAGAACCAAATGCCTGCAACCAAGACTACTTTACCCAGCAAGGCTTTCAGTCAAGATGGAAGGCTAAATAAGGAGCTTCCCAGACAAAAGAATTCTCAAAGAATACACCTGTACCAAACCAGTTCTGCAAGAGATGCTGAAGGGACTGTTTTAAGGAAAGGAAGGAAAAGGGAGAGACAGAGAGAGGAACATAGGTACGAAAATGGCAATGAATCAGTACCTGTCAATAATAACCTTAAATGTAAATCGATTAAATGCTCCAATCAAAAGGCATAGAATAGCTGAATGGATAAGAAAGCATGGCCCACACATATGCTGCCTACAAGAGATCCACCTCAGGACAAAAGACCTACACAGACTCAAAGTGAAGGGCTGGAAACACATTTTCCAAGCAAATGGACAGGAAATAAAAAGCTGGGGTAGCAATACTCATATTAGACAAAATAGACTTCAAAAGAAGAGCCATAAAGAGAGACCCAGAAGGTCACTTCATTATCCTCAAGGGAAGAATCCACCAAGAAGACATACACATTGTAAATATATATGCACCCAACATAGGAGCACCCAAATACATAAAGAAAATCTTAGAAAACGGCATGAAAGATATTGACAGCAATGCAATTATAGTAGGGGATTTTAACACCCCACTGTCAAAAATAGACAGATATTCCAAACAAAATATCAACAAACATATTGTGTCATTGAACACCACTCTAGATGAAATGGACTTAACAGATATATATAGAGCCCTTCATCCCAAAGAAACTAAATACACATTTTTTTTCAAATGCACATGGAACGTTTTCAAAGATAGACAACATGATAAGATATAAAACAGGCCTTAACAAATTCAAGACAATTGAAATCATACCAAGCATTTTCTCTGACCACAAGGGATGGAAACTAGAAACCAACCCCAAGGAGAAAAACCCAAAACCCTCAAAATCATGGAGACTAAATAGCATGTTATTAAACAATGTGTCAAGAATAAAATTAGGGAGGAAATAAAAAATTTTCTGGAAATAAACAAAAATGAACTCACAATGACCCAAAACTTATGGGACACAGCGAAGGCAGTCCTGCAAAGGAAGTTCATAGCAATACAGGCCTACCTAAAAAAGAAATATTTCAGACAAATAACCTAACCCTACACCTGCAGAAAATTGAGAAACAACAGCAAAGACAGCCCAGAGCAAGTAGAAAGAAGGAAATAACCAAGATCAGAGCAGAATGAAATGACATAGAGACTGAAAGCACAACTCTAAGGATCAGTTAATCCAGGGGCTGGTTCTTTGGAAAGATAAACAAAATTGACAAGACTTTAAGCAGGCTCATCAGGAAAAAAAGAAAGAAGACCCAAATAAACACGATCAGAAATGAAAGAGGAGAGAATTCAACTGACACCACAGAAATACAAAGGATTGTAAGAAATTACTATGAAGAACTGAATGCCAAGAAATTTGAAAACCTAGGTGAAGTGGACAAGTTTCTAGAAAAATATAATCTTCCAAAACTCAATGAAGAGGAAGCAGAAAGCCTGAACAGACCAATAAGAGCAGATGAAACAGAAGCAGTAATCAAAAAACTCCTTATACACAAAAGCCCTGGACCAGATGGCTTCACAGGAGAATTCTACAAAGCATTTAAGGAAGAGCTGACTCCTACCCTTCACAGAATATTCCAAAAAATCCAAAATGATGGAAGACTCCCAAACTGTTTTTATGAAGTCAGCATGAACCTAATCCCAAAACCAGATAAAGACACAACAAAGAAAAAAAAAGTTCAGGCCAATATCGCTGATGAACATAGACACTAAAATCCGTAACAAAATATTGGCAAACCACATCCAACAATACATTAAAAAGATCATACATCATGACCAAATTGGATTTTCCCTGGGATGCAAGGATGGTTCAATATTCACAAATCAGTAAATGTAATACATCACATAAACAAAAGCAAAGTCAAAAATCACATGATCATATCAATAGATGCAGAAAAAGCATTTGATAAGGTACAGCACCCATTTATGATAAAAACACTCAGCAAAGTGGGCATAGAGGGAGCATTCCTCAACATAATAAAGGCCATATATGAGAGACCTACAGCCAACATCATACTCAATGGGCAAAAACTAAAATCTTTTCCACTAATATCAGGACCAAGGCAAGGTTGTCTACTTTAACCATTTCCATTCAGTATATTATTGGAAGTCTTAGCCAAAGCAATTAGACAAGAAAATGAAATAAAAGGCATCCAAATGAGAAAAGAAGAAACAAAACTATCATTTTTTGCAGATGACATGATAGTGTATATAGAAAATCCTATAGACCTGGCCAAAAAAATGCTTGACCTAGTAAGTAAATTTGGCAAAACAGCCGGATTCAAAGTGAATATCCAGAAATCAAAAACATTTTTGTATACTAGCAATGAAACAGCAGAAGGAGAAATCAAGAAAAAGAGTCCCATTCCATATAGCAAAAAGAAAAATCAAATACCTCGGAATAAACCTAACCAAGGAGGTAAAAGACCTGTATGCAGAAAACTACACAACACTGAAGAAAGAAATCAAGGAAGACACAAACAAATGGAAACATATACTGTGTTCATGGATTGGAAGAATTAACATCATCAAAATGTCCATACAACCCAAAGCAATTTACAGATTCCATGCAATACCTATTAAAGTACCAATGGCATATTTCACAGACATAGAACAAACACATCAAAAATTTACATGGAACCATAAATGACCTAGAATAGCTGCAGCAATTTTGAGAAAGAAGAGCAAAGTAGAAGAGATCACAATACCTGTCAACAAACTGTATTACAAGGCCACTGTAGTCAAAACAGCCTAGTACTGGCATAAAAACCAGCACATGGACCAGTGGAACAGAACAGAGAGCCCAGAAATAAACCCAAGTCTCTATGGTCAATTAATATTGGGCCTAGGGGGCAGCAACAAAAAATGGAGTAAAAATATCCCCTTGAACAAATGGTGTTGGGAGAACTGGACATCTTCATGCAAAAAAATGAAACTCGAGCACCAACTTATGCTATACACAAAAATAAATTCAAAGTGGAGAGAATATTTAAATGTAAGCCGTGACACCATTAAAGTCGTAGAGGAGAACCTAGGCAGGAAAATCTCAGATATTTCATGCAGCAACATTTTTACTAATATGTCCCCTAAAGCAAGGGACATAAAGGAAAGAATAAACAAATGAGATCTCATCAAAATAAAAAACTTCTGCATGGCTAAAGAATATAGTATTAAAATAAAAAGAGAACCCATTGTATGGGAAAACATATTTTCCAATGATAAGTCAGACAGGTGTTTAATATCCAAAATATATAAAGAAGTTATACGACTCCACTCTAAGAAGACTAGCAACCCAATTAAAAAATGGGCGAAGGACTTGAACAGACAATTCTCCAAGTAGGACATACAGAGGATCCAGAGACACATGAAAAGATGCTCAATATTGCTAGCTATCAGAGAGATGCAAATTAAAACCACAATGAGATACCACTTGACACCAGTCAGAAGGTCATCATAAACAAAGCAACAAACAAGTGTTGGAGAGGTTGTGGAGAAAAGGAGGCCCTAGCGCACTGTTGGTGGGATTGCAGACTGGTACAACCACTATGGAAAGCAGTATGGAATTTTCTAAGAAAACTAAAAATGGATCTGCCTTCTGACCCAGCAATTCCAGTGCTAGGATTATATCCTAGGAACCCTGAAACACCAACCCAAAAGAACCTATGTACCCCAATGTTCATAGCAGCACAATTTACAATAGCCAAGTATTGGTTGCAACCTAGGTGCCCATCAGTAAATGAATGGATCAAGAAACTATGGTACATTTACACAATGGAATTCTATGCAGCAGAAAGAAAGAAGGAGCTCCTACCCTTCATGACAGCATGCATGGAACTCGAGAGCATTATGGTAAGCGAAATAAGCCAGGCGGTGAAAGACAAATACCATATGATCTCACCTTTAACAGGAACATAACCAACAAAGTCAGACAAACAAGCATAATATAACCAAGGACACTGAAATTGAGAATAGGCTGACAGTCACCAGAGGGTAGAGGGGAGGGAATTTCAGGGGTAAATGGGAAGGGTTTGGAGCAACAAGTATGAAAGACATGTAGACAAACCTAGGGGGTGTGGATATGGGTGGGATGTGGGGTGGGTTGGGGCGGTGGGCTGGGATGGGAGTAAAAAACAGATAAGTGTACAAGAACAACAATGAAAATAAAAATAAAAATAAAAAATTGACCACATATAACAACAAATCTGCATCAAATTTTGCATAAATCTTGAAGAGTATTTTGTGGAAACTATTTGGATGATTCAGAAGGCAGCAGCTATGGGCTACTTATGATAAGCACGTCCATTACAACAATGTGTCCACTCATGCATCATATTTCATGCAGAGATTTTTGGGGAAACATCAAATCACCCAGGTGACTCAGCTGCCCTACATCCCAGATTTGGCACACAGTGACTTCTGGCTGTTCCAAAATCTAAAATCAACTTTGAAAGGGAACAGATTTTAGCCTGTCGATGAGATTCAGAGAAAATACAATGGGGAACTGATGGGAATTGGGAGAACTGTGTGAGCTCCCAAGGTGTCTACTTTGAAGGGGACTGAGGTGTCATTGTTCTATGCACAATGTGGCTTGTATCTTATATCTTCTTCAATAAATGTTCCTATTTTTCATATTACATGGCTGGATACATTCTGGACATACCTTGTATACACCCCACATCTTTATCTAATTGTCTTTTGTTGTTTTGATATCTTGGTTAGTGTAAATGAAGCTACAATGAAAACAGGGGTACATATGTTATTTCGGATTAGTGTTTTGGTTTTCTTCAGATAAACACCTAGAAATGGAATCACTATGTCATAAGGCAGCTCCATTCATAGTTTCTGAGGACCTTCCACAATGTTTTCAATAGGTGCTGCACCAATATGCATTCCCACCAACAATGTATGAATGTTCCTTTTTTTCATACCCTTGCCGACACTTAGTTTGATTATTTTCTTTAATGTAATCTTAATTGTATTTTTCCATTACTATTTAGTCCCTTTACGTCCCCCTTCACCCAGAAAAATGCCACACTGTTGTCCATATCCATGAGAACTTTCTCCTTTTTGCTCAATCCCTCCACTCACTTCCACCTCTGGCCCTACTAGCAGTCATCTGTTCTTCATCTCTGAATGTGTCTCTGTTTTGCTTGTTAGTTCAGTTTGCTTATTAGATTCCACATATGACTGAAATCATATGGTATTTGTCTTTCTCTGACTGGCTTATTTCACTTAGCATATTGTTCTTCAGGTCCATCCATGTCTTGGTAGACTTATTCTCATCCACAGCAGATGGTGGGCTCTGCGGGCAAAGCTCCCCTACACCACATCCTTAAAAATATTTCCTTCCGGCATTCCCACTATCAACAGTAAATGAACCAATATTAATAAGAGTGTAAAGAGCTTAAGACTATTATAACAAAGGAGAGAAATAAACTATAGTATAATATCTAGTGACTTAATATGCACAAACTTATGGACAAGAAATAAATATTAAAAAGCTATGCCAGAAAGAAAATATCGCAATTCATGGAGTAAGACCATAGTGGATTTTGTTTCTGTAGCCTCTAGTATTTACCACCGTTTTTCTTTTCTGAATCCACCTCTGGTGACATCAGATGTTGATCCCATCTGACCTTAGGCAGCCTGCTCTCAGACTGACAGGGATCTACTGTCTGTGGCTGAATCCTTCAGTTGCTAACCTAGTCACTCTGCACTCAGAAATCAGGCTTAAGCCCCATGGGGCCAGGCAGAATCCCTTTTGGTATTGGGGCTATTGTTTCTCCTTAGGCTGCTGCTGCTTGGAAGGGAGTGGTCTGCCTGACCAGGATGGCTGCTGCAGTAGGGGTGATGATGCAGCACTAGGAATCTGGTGGCTATGCTCATCTCTTTCCCCAAAGCCTCTACCTCAGTCTCTCCTTAAGCATCTCTAGTCCATTCTGTCCCCCTTTTGCCAGGGATCTACTATCTGTGGCCATTTCCTTCAGTTGTTAATCTGGTCACTCTGCAACTCAATAGTCAGGCTTAAGCACCACAGAGCCAGAGCAGAGGCTCTCCTGAGGTCAGGACTGTTGTTTCCCCTCAGGCTGCTGCCAATCATAGGTGAGTGGTTGCTTGAGCAGGATGGCTGCTGCCAGACTGGGGATGATTCAGCACCCAGATCCTGGTGGCTACTCTCTCAGTTCTCTCCCAAAAGCTTCCATCCCCAGTCTCTCCTCAGGTGTCTCTAGCCCACTCTGCCCCCACCTTTGCTGAGTCCTAAGTAAGTGGCTGCAAATAAAAATTTGTGCATTGGCCCCTTAGGTGGCTCTTTGCATCTCCTATCATCCATTTCTGGCACAGAGCAGCCCTGCCACTTTTCATCACCAGTTGTTATCTCTGTACATTTTGGGCTCTGGTGCTCTCAGCTGGGGATTCAAGCACAGGGTTTAGACCCCACCCTTCTCAGGGAGATCTAACCAGTTGCTTAATCATCCCTCTGGTGCTGCTGCCTGTGGGCACCCTGTCAGCCTTCTTGCATCTCCACCACACTCCTTACCAGTCAACTTACGCTGAAGATGATTCTTCTGTCTATAAGCTCTGACTTATAAGGCTTCTCTTGCTATTGTTCAGTTGTTTGTTCTGGGTGATTTCTCCCCAATTTTGTTGTAATTCCAGATTGGTTCTGGGAAGAGGTTAGTTTTGTTTCTCTTCACTCCACCATCTTGCCTCTCCTCAGGATCGACATTTTAATTATGTTAATTCTTCCTATCCATGAATACAGTATGTGCTTTCCTTTGTTTGTATATTCTTCAATTTCTTTCTTCAGTGTCTCATGATTTTCTTTTTTTATAATTTATTTTTATTATTTTTAAAGGTATGATTACTTTTTAAAAAGATTTTATTTATTTTCATTTTTAGAGAGAAGGAAGGGAGGGAGAAAGAGAGGGAGAGAAACATCAATGTATGGTTGCCTCTCACGTGCTCCCACTGGGGACCTGGCCTGCAACCCAGGCATGTGCCCTGACTGGCAATCGAACCAGTGACCCCTTGGTTCGCAGCTTGCGCTCAATCCACTGAGCTACACCAGCCAGGGCATGATTTTCTATGTATAGGTTTTTTAGTTCCTTCATTAGGTTTATTCCTAGGTTTTTTATTACTTTTGAAACAATTGTGAATGGGATTGGTTTCTTAATTTCCCTTTCTGTTAGTTCATTATTGGCATATAAAATGCAAATGTTTTCGGGATGTTAATTTTGTATCCTGTTACGTTGCTAAATTCATTTATTAGCTCTAGTAGTTTCTTAGTTGAATCTTTTGGGTTCTTTACATACAGTATTATGTCATCTGCAAATAGTTTTATTTCTTCCTTTCCAATTTGGATGGCCTTTATTTCTTCTTGTCTGATTGTTATGGCTAGGATTCCCAGTGCTATGTTGAACAAGAGAGGTGAAAGTAGGCATCTCTGTCTTGTTCCTAATCTTAAAGGGATTGCTTGTAGTTTTTGCCTTTTGAGTATGATGCTGGCAGTGAGTTTGTTATATATAGCCTTTATTATCTTTAGGTATGTTCCCTCTATTCCCGCTTTGCTGAGAATTTTTTATCATAAATCAGTGCTGGATTTTATCAAATGCTTTTTTGCATCTATTGATATGATCATGTGGTTTTTATCCTTCATCTTGTTTATGTGGTGAATTGCATTTGTTCATTTGTGAATGTTGTATGAACTTTACATTCTGGGAATAAATCCCACTTGATCATGGTGTATGATCTTTTTGATGTATTGCTGTATTCCATTTGCTAATATTTTGTTGAAGATTTCAGCATTTATGTTCATCAGGGATATTGGCCTATCATTTTCTTTCTTCATAGTGTGTTTATCTGGTTTTGAAATTAGGATAATATTGGCCTCATAAAATGAGTTTGGGAGCCTTCCCTCCTCTTCAATTTTATGAAATAGTTTGAGAAGAAGAGCTGTTAGTTCTTTTTAGAATGTTTGGTAAAATTCACCTGTGAAGCCCATTTGGTCCAGGGCATTTGTTTGTTGTGAGTTTTTTTTTTTTTTCTATTACTGCTTCACTTTCACTAGGTGTAATCTTCTATTCAGAAACTCTAATTCTTCCTGGCCTATTTTTGAAAGATTGTATATTTCTAGGAATTTATCTATTTACCTCTCCAGGTTGTCCAGTTTGTTGGCATATAATTATTAATAATATTTTCTTATAAGTTTTTCTATTTCTTTGGTGTCAGTTGTGATGTTACCTTTTTCATTTCTGATTTTATTTAGTTGGGTTCTGTCTTTTTTTCTTGATGAGCCTGGTTAAGTTTGTCAATTTTATTTATCTTTTCAAAAAAAAAAAAAAACACTTCTTGGATTCGTCTTTTGTATCATGTTTTTAGACTCTAGTTCATTTATTTCTACTCTAATCTTCATTATATTTCCTTCCTTCTACTCAATTTGGGCTTTGTTTTTTGTTCTTTTTCAAGTACCTATGAGTGTGAAGTTAGATTGTTTATTTGAGCTTTTACTTTTTTCTTTTCTTTTTTTTTTTTTTTTGAGATAGGCTTATAATGCTAAGAATTTCACTCAGGATCCCTTTCCCAGTGCCCCACAGATTTTGGATTGTTGTGTCCTCATTTTTGTTTGTTTAAAAGTATATTTGATTTCTTTCTTGATCTCATTGTTGACTCATTCATTGTTTAATAACATGTGATTTGGCTTCCATGTCTTTGCATGTTTTTCAGTGTTCATCTTGTGATTGAGTTCTAGTTTTATACATTGTGATCAGAGAAGATGCTTGATATTATTTCAATGTTCTTAAGTTTATTGAGACTTGTTTTGTTTCCAACATGTGACTTATCATAGAATGTATTCCATGTACACTTGAAAAGCATGTATATTGTGCTGCTTTGGAGTGAAATGCTCTGAAGATATCAATTGAATTTATTTGATCTGCTGTGAATTTAAGGCTGCTGTCTTCCTGTTGATTTTCTGCTTGGAAGATCTATCCATGGAAGTCAATGGGGTGTTACAATTACCAATGATGACTGTATTTCTGTCTGTCTCTCCTTTGATGTTTATCAAGATTTGCTTTACATATTTAGGTACTGCTGTGTTAGGTGCATAAATGTTTACTAGAACTACATCCTTTTTAAAAAATTTTCTCTCTATCATTATGTAGTATCCTTCTTTTGTGTTACTACAGTCTTTGTTTTAAATTATTTTTTGTTGGATATAATTACTGTTATCTCAGCTTTTATTTCTTTTCTATTTGCATGAAATATCTTTTTCCTTTTTCCAAGACTTTACTTTTGATCTGTGTGTATCTTTCAATCTGAGATGGGTCTCTTGGAGGCAGCATGTATATGGGTCTTGATTTCTTATCCATTCAGCTACCCTATGTATTTTGGTCAGAGCATTTAAGCCTTTTACTTTTAAGGTGATTATTGATAGATACATATGTAGTGCCATTTTATTGTTAGACTATTTTCCTCTGTTTTTTCTTTCTTTCTTTCTTTTTGTCTCCTTTTTAAAGCAAGCCCATTAAGATTTGTTGCAGCACTTGTTTGGTGTTAACAAATTCCTTTATGTTTTCTTGTCTGGGAAGATCCTTATTTCTCCTTCTATTTTATTTTATTTATTGTTGTTTAGTTATAGATTTCTCCATTTTCCCCTCCAGTTGCTCTCCCTTGCCCCATCCATCCCCTGCTCTCAAAGACATTCCCCACCCCATTGTCCTTGTCCATGGGTCCTGTGTACATGTTCCTTGATTTGACCCTTCCTCTTCTTCCCCCATTACCCCTATTCAACCCTATGGTCCCACTCAGTTTGTTCTTTATTTCCATGTCTCTGGTTCTGTTTTGCTCATTTGTTTGTTTCATTGATTATGTTACACATATAGGTGAGACCATATGGTATTTGCCTTTTACTGCCTGACTCATTTCACATAGGATAATGCTCTCAAGTTCCATCCATGGTGTCACAAGGGTAGGAGCTCCTTCTCTCTTTCTGCTGCATAGAATTCAATCGTGCAAATGTTCCACAGTTTTTTGATCCACTCATTTATTGATGGGCACTTAAGATGCTTCCAGTACTTGGCTATTATATATAGTGATGCTATGAGCACAGGGGTGCATAAGTCCTTTTCAACTGGTGCTTTGGGATTTGTAGGGTATATTCCCATCACTGGAATTACTGTGGCAACAGGCAATTTTATTTTTCGTTTCTTTGAGCAAATTCCATACTGTTTTCCACAGTGGCTGCCTCAGTCTGCAATCCCACCAACAGTGCACTAGGGTTCCCTTTTCTCTACATCCTCTCCAACACTTGTTGTTTCATGCTTTGTTTATAATGACCATGCTCAATGGTGTAAAGTGGTATCTTATTGTGGTTTTAATTTGCATCTCTCTGATGGCTAGCAATACTGAGCATCATTTTATATGTCTCTGAACACTCTGTATATCCTCTTTGGAGAAGTGTCTGTTCGTGTCCTTTGCCCATTTTTTAACTGGGTTGCTTAACTTCTTAGAGTGGAGTTGTGTGAGTTCTTTATATACTTTGGAGATCAAGCCCTTGTCTGAGGTGTCATTGGCAAATATGTTTTCCCATATGGTTGGTTCTCTTTTCATTTTCATGCTTTTTTCTTTAGCTATACAGAAGCTTTTTATTTTGATAAGATCCCATTTGTTTATTCTTTCCTTTATGTCCCTTGCTCTAGGGAACATATCAGTGAAAATATTGTTCAATGGAATATCTGAGATTTTCCTTCCTATGTTCTCCTGAAGGAGTTTTTAAAATGATTTTATTTATTTATTTTAGAAAGAAGGGAAGGGGGAGAGAAAGAGAGAGAGAGAGAGACATCAGTGTGTGGTTGCCTCACATGTGGCCCCCACTGGGGACCTGGCCCACAACCCAGGCATGTGCCCTGACTGGGAATAGAACTGGCGACACTTTGGTTCATAGCCCACACTCAATCCAATGAGCCACACCAGCCAGGGCTCCTGAAGGATTTTTATGGTGTCAAGACTTGTATTTAAGTTTTTTATCCATCTTGAATTTATTTTTGTGTATGGTGTAAGTTGGTGATCAAGTTTCATTTTTTTTGCATATGGCTGTCCAGCTCTCCCAGCACCATTTGTTAAACAGGCTATTTTTGCTCCATTTAATGCTACTGTACCCTTTGTTGAATATTAATTGACTGTAGAGATGTGGGTTTATTTCTGCACTCCCTATTCTGTTCCATTCATCCATTTGTCTGCTCTTATGACCATACCAGGCTCTTTTGATTACAGTGGCCTTGTAATACAGTTTGATATCAGGTATTGTGATCCCTCCTAGTTTGCTCTTCTTTCTCAAAATTGCTGCAGCTATTTGGGGATGTTTATGGTTCCATATAAATTTTTGAAATGTTTGTTCTATGTGTGTGAAATATGCCATTGGTACTTTAATAGGTATTGTATTGAATCTATAAATGGCTTTGGATACTATGGCCATTTTGATTATGGTGATTCTTCCGATCTATGAAAACGTGTGCTTCCATTTGTTTGTCTTCCTTAATTTCTTCCTTCAGTGTTGTGTAGTTTTCTGAGTACAGGTCTTTTAACTCCTTGGTTAAGTTTATTCTAAGGTATTTTATTTTTCTTGTTGCTATATCAAATAGGATTTTTCCCTGATTTCTGTTTCTGATATTTCATTTGTTCATATTTAAAAAAATGCCTTTGATCTCTGAATATGGCCTTTGTATCCTGCTATTTTGCCAAATTCATTTATTGGGTCAAGCAATTTTTTTAGTGGAGTCCAAAGGATTTTCTTTGTACACTGTAATGTAATCTGCAAACAATGACAGTTTTGCTTCCTCTTTTCAGATTTGGATGCCTTTTATTTCCCTTTCTTGTCTGATTGTGGTGGCTAGGACTTCCAGTACTATGTTGAATAAAAATGGTGAAAGGATGTCTATCCTTGTCTTGCTCATGATGTTAATGGGAAAGCTTTAAATTTTTGCCTATTGAGTATGATGTTGGCCATAAGTCTCTCGTATATGGCCTTTATGATATTGAGGAATGCTCCCTCTATTCCCACTTTGCTGAGTGTGTTTATTATAAATGGGTGCTATACCTTATCAAATACTCTTTCTCATCTATTGATATGATCATGTGATTTTTGTCTTTGCTTCTGTTTATGTGATGTTTTATGTTTATTGATTTGCAAATATTGTACCCTCCTTACACCCCTGGGATGAATCCCACTTGGTCATGGCATATGATCTTTTTAATGTAGTGCTGGATATGGTTTGCCAATATTTTGTTGAGGATTTTAGTGTCTATGTTCATCAGTGATATTGGCCTGAACTTTTCTTTCTTTGTTGTGTCTTTATCCAGGTTTGGGCTTAGGATGATGTTGGCTTTATAAAAACAGTTTGGGAGTCTTTTGTCTTCTTGGATTATTTTGCAATAGTCTGTGAAGGATAGGGGTTAGCTCTTCCTTAAATGCTTTGTAGAATTCTCCTGTGGAACTGTCCAGTCTAGAGCTTTTGTGTGTTGGGAGTTTTTTGATTACTGCTTCAATTACATAACCTGTTATTAGTCTGTGCAGGCTTTCAGAGTCTTCTTCATTCAGTTTGGAAGATTATATTTTTCTAGAAATTTGTCCATTTCACCTAGGTTTTCAAATTTCTTTGCATATAGTTCTTCATAGTAATTTCTTACAATCCTTTGTATTTCTGTGGTGTCAGTTGTAATCTCTCCTCTTTCATTTCTGATTGTGTTTATTGAGGTCCCATCTCTTATTTTTCTTGATAAGTCTCCTTAAAGGCTGTGTATTTTGTTTATCTTTTCAAAGACTCAGCTGCTGGATTTATTGATCCTTAGAATCACACAGAGCTTTTAGTCTCTATGTCATCTAATTCTGCTCTGATCTTGGTTATTCCCTTCCTTCTACTTGCTCTGGGCTGTCTTTGTTGTTGTTCCTCGAGTTCTCGTTTGTGTAGGGTTAGGTTGTTTATTTGAAATGTTTCTATCTTTTTATGGTAGGCCTGCATTGCTATGACCTTCCCTCTCAAGACTGCCTCTCTGTGTTCCATAAGTTTTGGGTTGTTATGAGTTCATTTTCATTTGTTTGTAGAAACTTCATGATTTCTTCCTTGATCTCATGCTTGACCCATTCATTGTTTAATAGCATGCTATTCAGTCTCTATGAGTTTGATTGTTTTGCAGTTTTTCCTCCGAGGTTGGTTTTCAGTTTCAATTTCTTGTGGTCAGAGAAAATCCTTGATACAATTTCAATTTTCTTGAATATGTTGATTCTTGTTTTGTGTCCTATCATGTGGTGTATCTTTGAAAATGTTCCATGTGCGTTTGAAAAGAATGTGAACTTTGCTTCTTTGGGATGAAGGGCTCTCTCTATATATATCAGTTAAGTCAGTCCATTTCATCTAGGGCATTTTTCAATGCCACAATATCTCTGTTGATATTTTGTTTGGAAGATCTATCAATTTTTGATAGTCAAGTGTTTAAATATCCTACTATAATTTTGTTTCTGTCAATATCTTTTTTGAAGTTCTCCAAGATTTTCTTTATGTATTTGTATTGTCCTATGTTGGGTGCATATATATTTGCAGTGTTTATGTCTTCTTGATGGATTCTTCCCTTGAGTATTGTGAAGTGACCTTCTGGGTCTCTCTTTATGGCCATATTTTTGAAGTCTGGTATGAGTATTTTGTTTGGTATGAGTATTGCTACCCTAGCTTTTTTTCCTGTTGATTTGATTGGAACATTTGTTTCCAGTCCTTCTCTTTCACTCTTTGTAGGTCTTTTGTTCTGAAGTGGGTCTCTTGTAGGCAGCATGTGTGTGGGCCATGCTTTCTTATCTATTCAGCTATTCTATGTCTTTTGATTGGAACATTTCACCCATTTACTTTTAATGTTATTATTGATAGGTACTTATTCATTGCCATTTTTCGTACCTATGTTTCTCTGTCTCTCACTCTTTTTCTTCCTCTTCTTAAAGCAGTCCCTTTAGCATCTCTTACAGAGCTGGTTTGATGGAGGTGTATTCTTCTAGAATTCTTTTATCTGGGAAGCTCTTTATTTGGCATTCCATTTTAATTTAGAGCCTTGCTGGATCAAGTAGTCTTGGTTGCAGGCCTCTGGTTCTCATTACTTGGAACATTTCTTGCCATTCTCTACTGGCTTGGCATGTATCCATTGAGAAGTCAGCTGCTAGTCTTATCAGGACTCCCTTGTATGTTTTAGTTCCTGTTTCTCCCTTACTGCCTTTAAGAGTCTCTGTTTATCTTAGAATTTTGCCATTTTAATTATGATGTGTCTTGAAATGGGCCTAGTTGGGTTCCTCTTGTTTGGGACTCTCTATGTTTCCCAGATTTGTGTGACTTTTTCTCTCATCAAATTAGGGAAATTTTCCATCATCACTTTTTCAAACCAGTTTTCTATCCCTTGCTCTTTTTCTTCTTCTGGTATCCCCATTATACAGATATTACTATGTTTCATGTTGTCTTGCAGTTCCCTTTCCATCTGTTTTTCCTTTCTGATTCTCTTTTCCTTTTCTTTCCCTATCTGGGCATTTTTTCCTAACTTGTCTTCCACTTGCTGATTTGATTGATCCTCTGCTTCATCCAACCTGCCTATAATTCCTTCTTGTATGTTTTTTATTTACGAGATTTTATTGTTCATTTCTTCCTCATTTTAGTTTATGGTTTCTATTTCCTTTTTCATGCTGATGTAATTCTCACTCAGTTCCTTGTAGTTGTCTGTGAGTTCCTTGAGCATGTTTACAACTATCATGTTGAATTCTATATCTGATAGTTTGGTTACCTCCATTTAATTTAGTCTTTTCTTGGGAGGTGTTCCATTCCTTTTGAATGCATGCTCTTTTTTCGTCTCCTCATTTTAGGAGACTCTTTTTATTTGTTTCTGTGCTTTCTGATGTTTTGCTTTGCTAGTTGTCTTTGTAGTGTAAACTTCTACTGTAGGACTTCTATGGGGTTCAGTGATGTGGTCTCTTTGATCTCCTTGTCTGGATGCTCTAGGTTTGCCCTTTCTTCTATTTGTGTGGACTCTCTTGTTGTACTTGGGATTTTATGTTTTGGTGGTTCTTTTGTTTGTGCTTTCTCTCCTCCAGCAAGTATACTGATGTTCACAGCTCTCACCTATTCTTGTATGTGATCAGTGGTGGGGGTAGGCAAATTGGACTAAGACAGTGGGATAATGTTTTATGGGATTTAAAGTACCAGCAAGTAGAGAAAAGATAGGAGATTCTTTAGATAAGTATAACATTGACTGTGATATTTCACCCAACTAGCCACTTTTTATAAAAGGTGAAAAAGGTAAGTCTCTTGTTAGAGGGGAGGATGACTGTGAGCTGAATACAGAAAACAGAGAGCTTGTGCAAGGTTAGATGATGAGATGTAGTGAGAGTAAAGGATAGAAAGCAGGAGTAGTGTGAGAGAGAATAGAGTTAACTGCAACAATAAAAATGCTCAGGATTAAAGAGAAGTGGGTTTAGATCAGGGAGGGTTGCTGTGTAGTATGTACAGTTGTATGGAACAACACTAATTTACAATAGTATTGGAATGACCATAATATGGCAAGAAATATATGATTTGGATAACCAGAATAGAAAGTACTTGATCAAGAGTTGTGTATTTTTGGAACACGGGTGAAGAGAAAGAAGGAAAATTAAAAGATAATAAAGTGAGAATAAGGAAAACCAGTCAAACAATGCAATTAAACAGAAAAATAAAATGAAGAAAACTAAACATAAGGAAGAGAAATTTTAAAAATAGCAATAAAGTAAAAATGGTAAAAATATGAAAAAAGTACATGTAAACAATAAAATGCCTGCTCTATGGGATAGCAAAGTGACATTTGTCTCAGTTTTTCAGTTTTGGGGGTTAGCCTTGTGCTCTCCCTGTGGATCTGTTTCTGGACCTTTGTAATTCCATGTCTTATTGTCTCGCTTGGGGGGAAGGAAAAAAAAGGAAAAAAGAGAGAGAAAGAAAAGAATAATAAGCTTCCTACTGACTTTAAACCTGTTGAGCTAGTTCTGTTGGTCTTCCTAGATGCCACAAGAAGATGGGGGTTGGGCTTCACTTTTCTCCCTTCCTATGGTCTTGAGAGGGTGGGCACCAGTTCTGAGCAGCTATATTCACAGTTTTTCAGCCTCTGGCCCAGGTCCTCCATGAGCTCCCAGGCTCAAATCAGCCACTCAGTCTCTGGGCACACAGTGTGTGTCAATCACAGGCATGCTGTTTCACTCAGCCACTCAGCCTCTGGGTGCACAGTGTGAGACAAGCTGAGGAGCATAGTTCTACTTAGCCACTCAGTCTCTGAGCATGCGCAGCTCAAATCACCCTCAGTGCAAGCCAGCCACAGCTACAGAGTTCCTTACAAAGCATCTGCCCATGGTTCTTAACAAGTGTACAGCTTTTCATGCAGCCCAACTTCCCAACCAGTCTGGAGACTATCCAAGTCAGTGTCCAACATGGCCCCACTTCTCCCTTCTCTAGGTCTCACATAGCACCTAAATTTCTCTGGTGCCAGCTTCTACAATCCCAGTGAATGTGTACTGCCTCTGTGGGTCTCCCACTTTGTCTCTATTGCCACCAGTGACTTCCAGCATCCAGGTCCCTTCTGGTACCCTGCTCCAAACTCTCCTCATTTTTAAACATTCTTCTTTCTTTTTGCTGCTCTGCCTGGTTGTTTTTTTCAGCCTTGTATTCCAAATCACTGATTTGGTCCTCTGCTTTATCTAACCCACTGTTTATTCCTTCTAGTTTATTATTTATTTTAGATATAGTATTCTTTATTTCTGACTGGTCCTTTTTATGGTTTTTATGTCTTCTCATGCTGTTGTATATCCTTATAATCTTTACTCTAAACTCTCTATCTGATAAATTGCTTGCTTCTATTTCATATAGTGCTTCTGGAGAATTCTCTTGCTTTTTCATTTGTGGTCTGTTTCTTGTTTTCCCATTTTGTCTGCTTCTTTGTATTTTCTGCCTTAGATATTAAACTAATGAGCCATTAATGATCTGTTGTTAATCTACTCAAGCTGTGATGGCTTCAGCACCACAGGGTGGGGCAGGGTAATACCTGCAGGCAGGGGTATTGCTTCTCCTGAAGCTGATGCCACTTGGAGAAGAGTGCTCTGCCTGAGAAAGATGGCTTCTACAGTATGGAGAATGACTCAGTATAGGGGTCCTGGTAGGTGTTCCTTCAATTCTCTCCAGAGCCACCAGCCCTAGACTCTCCTCAAGAGTCCCTAGTCCACTTTGCCCTCCCTCTGCAGAGTACAGGGTAAGTGGATGCAAATGAAAATTTGCGTGTTGCCCCTTTAAAGAGGCTCTCTGAATCTCTAGCTGTCTCTTCTTTGCAGACAGAAACCCTGCTGCTTTTCACAGCTGGATGTTTTCCTGGGTTTCTTTCCAGCTCTGTTACTGTAGGCTGATGAGTCCAGCTTGGGGTTTAGACCCCACATTTCTCTGGGATGACACCCTGGCTGCTGAAATATCCCTCCAAAACTTCAGCTGCCACTAGTGGGAGCCCAGAAAGCCTTCTCACACCTCCTCCATACTCCCTACTGATCATGTTGTGGTGAAGTTGTTTTTCCCTCCGTCCATTATTATAAGGCTTCTCTCCACCTAATTTTCAGTTGGTTATTCTAGGTGGTTTCTCTACTGTTTAGTTGTAATTCCAAATTGGTCCTGGGAGAAGGTTATTGTAAGCTTCCACTTACCTCTCTGCCATCTTGGATCCTGTTGATTTACTGATGTTAATCATTCTGACAGATGTGTTGTTACATTTCAGTATGGTTTTAATTTGCATTTTTCTGATGATTAGTGACATCATGCATCTTTTCATATGTCCATTTACCATCTGTATATTGCCTTTGCAGAACTGTCTAAGCAGATCCTTTGCCTCTTTTTAATTGGATTTATCTTTGGTGTTGAGTTGTTTAAAGATTTTTAAAAATTTTGGATATTACCAGATGTATCATTGATGAATATGTTCTCCCATTTAGTGGGTTGTCTTTTCATTTTGTTGATGATTTCCTTTGCTGTGTAAAAACTTTTTAGTTTGATGAACTCCCATTGTTTATGTTTCTTTTGTTTCCCTTGTGCAAGGAAATATATTGCAATAAATATTGCTTCAAGAAATGTCACAGATTTCACTGCCTAGATTTTCTTCTAGGATTTTTATGATTTTGAGTCTTACATTGAAGTCTATACTCCATTTTTAATTTATTCTTATCTATGATGTAAGAAAGTGGTCCAGTTTCATTTTTTGCACATCTGTCCAAATTTCCCAACACCATTTATTGAATAGGCTGCCTTTAACCCATTGTAATTTGTTGTTTCCTTTGTCAAACATTAATTGACCATGAAGTCATGAGTTTATTCCTGGGCTCTCCACTTGGTTCCATTGATCTATATGTCTGTTTTTATGCCAGTATCATGGTGTTTTGACTCCTATAGCTTTGTAATATAGTTTAGTACAGGTACCATGATTCTTCCAACTTTATTCATGTTTCTCAAATTGTTGTTGCTATTTGGGATCTTTTGTGGTTCCATATAAGTTTTTGGAATATTTGTTTCTAGTTTGGGAAATACATCATTGATATCTTGATAGGAATTGCATTGAATCTGTAGATTGTTATTGGTAGTATGGGCACTCTAATGATATTGAATCTTCCTAGCAATGAACACAGTATATGCTTCCACTTATGTGTATCTTCTTCAACTTTTTTCTTCAGTGTCTTATAATTTTATGAATACAGGTCTTTTACATCCTTGGTTAAATTTAATCCTTGGTATCTTTTTTAAATGCAATTGTAGATGGGATCATTTTCTTAGTTTCCCTTTATGATAGTTCATTATTAGTGTAAAAATGCAACTGATTTCTGGATATTTACTTTATATACTGCTACATTTCTGAATTCATTTATCAGTTTTAGTAATTTTGGTGTGGAATCTTTAGGATTCTCTCTATACAGTATCATATTCTCTGCAAATAATTTCAGTTTTTCTCCTTTCTTTCCAATTTCAATGCCTTTTATTTATTCTTTTTGTTTGATTGCTGTGGCTAAGTCTTCCAGTACTATGTTGATTAAGAGTGGTAAGAGTGGACTTCCCTGTCCTGTTCCTGATCATAGGGGAAACACTTTCAGTTTTTCCTCATTCAATATGATATTAGCTGTGGTTTTGTCATATTTAGCCTTAATTATGTTAAGCTACATTCTCTCTATTTCTACTTTGCTGAGGGTTTTTAAGTATTTTTTATTGATTATGCTACTATAGTTTTCCTAATTTCCCCCTTTATCCCCCCTCTGCCCTGCACCACCCAACCCTCCAGCATTCTCTTTACCTTTAGCTCATATCTATGAGATGTACATATATGTTCTTTGAGTTCTCAGTTTCCTATTCCATTTTTATCTCTCCCTGTCTATTTTATGCCTACTAATTATGCTTCTTTTTCCCTGTACCTTTCCCTCCTTATTCCTCCCTTCCCCTTCCCCACTGAAATCCTTCCATGTGATGTCCATTTTTCTGATTCTGTTCCTGTTCTAGTCATTTGCTTAGTTTTTGTTTCCATTGATTTTCTTTTTTTAGGTTAACTTGTTAGTAGTTGTGAGTTCATTGTTATTTTTATTCATGTTTTTGATCTTCTTTTTCTTAGATAAGTCCCTTTCCCTTAACATTTCATATAATAAAGGCTTGGTGATGATGAACTCCTTTAACTTGACTTTATCTGGGAAGCACTTTATCTGCACTTCCATTCTAAATGAAATCTTTGCTGGATAGAGTAATCTTGGATGTAGGTCTTTGCCTTACATGACTTCAAACACTTCTTTCCAGCCCCTTCTTGCCTGCAAGGTTTCTTTTGAGGAATCAGCTGACAGTCTAATGGAAACTCCTTTGTGGGTAACTATCTCCTTTTCTCTTGCTGCTCTAGGATTCTTTCTTTACCTTTAATCTTGGGTAACTTAATGACCATGTGCTTTGATGTGTTCCTCTTTGGGTCCAACTTCTTTGGGACTCTCTGGGCTTCCTGCACATCTTGGAAGTCTATTTCCTTTGCCAGACTGGGGAAGTTCTTCTTCATTATTTGTTCAAATAAGTTTTCAATTTCTCACAGTTGTTCTCCTTCCGGCACCCCTATAATTTTGATATTGGCATGTTTCAGGCTATCCCAGAGGTTTGTAAGTCTCTCTTTACTTTTTTGAATTCTTCTTTCTTCATTCTGGTTGGATGTTATTTTTCCCTTTTGTTCCAAATCATTGCTTTCAGTCCTGGTTTCCTTCCTGACACTGCTAGTTCCCTGAATATTTTGCTTTATTTCATTTTGGGTGTCTTTCTTTCTTTTTTTCTTTTTCAGTTTTCAACCAAGGTCAATCAATTCTGTGTGCATTTTGATTACCAGAGCTTTAAATTCTCCTTCAGATAGGTTGGCTATCTCCTCATTGCTTAGCTCTCTTTCTGAAGTTTTACTCTGTTCTTTCATTTGGGCCATATTTCTTTGTCTTGGTGCACCAGTCTGGTTGTTCTAGCTGACATTTTCTTTAATTCCTTGGATGTTGGAGTTCTATGCAGTTTGATTTTCTGTCACTTCTGGTTGTTTATTGATATTAGATTGTTTGTTATCCTCCTTTTGGTTGTGAGAGGAAGCAAAGGGTTTCTACCTGTGCCTTCATCTTTGCCAGAACCTGCGAGTTTTTATTATAACTAGAAGCTGGATTTTATCAGAAATTTTTCTCTGCATCTATTGATATGTTCATATGATTTTTATCCTTCATTTTTTGATGCTCACATAAATTTATTCGTGAATATTGTAACAACCTTCCATCCCCAGAAAAATCCCACATGAGCATGCTGTATAATCTTTTTTAATGTATTGGTGAATTTATTTTGCAAATCTTTTGTAGAAGATTTTGCATTTATATGTCTCAGGCATATTGGCTTGTAATTGTCTTTCTTTGTAGTGTCTTTGTCTGGTTGATGTGGCAGACCCTTCTGCATGGTGTGGGCCCAGCTCCCACTCAGAGATGCACAGGACCCACGCCCACAGATAGGTTCTCTTGTGGGTAATTAGATTTACAATATACCTAGGCTGTTTTGAGACTGTCTTTTTGCTGAAACCCCCTCACTCTGGAAGTATGTTGCAGAGGCCCAGTGTAACTGGCTGCCTATTCATTTGCTAATGTCCTTCTTCTGTGATGTAATGAGGGGCATTGGCTCCTTTGTTGTAACTGGGATAGTGAGGAAGGACCATCTTGGAATATAAGGGGATATTATTATTAGACTAAAGGCCTGTCATGTTGGAGGATGCGGCTTTGGCTCCTCTTGAGAGAAAAGCCATGCTGTCATCCTTATTCCTCCACCAGACTCAGTAGTTTGTATGTATGTTTTAACTCATCCATAATGACGTGGACACTGCTGGCTGGTGTCTGCTTCAGCTGGTGCCCTGGAACAGGGACTCAGAGGCCACGAGCCATGGTCATTATGGACAACACACTAATGTGGTGGGAATGCACACTACAGCCCAAGGTATGGAGGGCCAACACCCTGAGTAATTTTTGGGGTGTAGGGTGTGTTGAATTCAGAGGAATAGGGTTTTCTTCCTAGGTTGCTCTATCCTGCAACCGCTTTGCAATTCTCTTTAGTAAGCAGAATGCTCCTTCTCCCAAGTTTTTGCCCGGAGGTGACCTCAACCAAGGTCAGGGCTTGGGAGAAAGGGCAAAGATTTTCCCTTTAATCAGCTTTAAAAACCTCAACTAGTTACAGGACAGTTTATAGGCATCTCAGCAAATTCTTTCTTTTAAGCCGGGTCTTAATTTTAGGCCCATTAAAAAAAATTTCTTTGAAGGTTTCTGCAGACCTCAGCCATGAGGAATGGGCTCTCTAAGAACTAGAGCAATGTTTTAGTTCAGCAGCATCTTGGGACTGCTGATTGCCTCCCAGATATGGGATCTTTACATCTTGGAAGTATGGAAGGGAAGGGCATGATAGCACGCTTGTGTTTGGCCGAGCCCTGGGGGCTGGTGACTCTTGATGTGGGCCAGAGCTTCCCCTGAATCACCCAGATTGGGGCGGGTGTCACAGCCATGCCTAGGAGGCCAGGCGGGTATGCAGCACGGGGTGCAGTGGGGCCATGTCCCTGGTGCTGCAAGGGGCCACAGTGCCACCAGTGGCGGGGCTGCAAGGGGCCCTGGTGGTGGCTGGGAGCTGTGGTCCCTGGGGAGAGCTGGGGAGAAAGTGCCAATATGAGTGCATGGGCTGCCCGAGTGTGACTTCTGTTCACGGGGCAGCCAGGTCGGGGTTCTTTCCCCTTCCCGTGCCTCCCCTCTCCCTCCCTGTGCAAACAGGGGCAATTTTTCTGCGCCCAGTGGTGCTGGGCGTGGGTCCCAGGTCATGGGAGTCCGCTCCTGGGCTGCGGTTCTGCGGCACACATTGCCTTGGTGGGCGTCAGGCGTGGGTCCGGACTGCAGGGTCTGTCCCCCGGGCCCAGTTCCAAGCAACACCTAGCAGCCTTGGAAATGGCACAGATAGCATGTCCCAAAGGGAATTTCCAGCCAGATCATCTCTGAGATAAGGGACAGCAGCTTCTGTGCTTTTTAGGAGGATGCCAGCAGGCTGTAAGTGGGATAGGGTGTGCCATGTGTTAAAAAATATTTAAAAATCCTCCTTGTTTATGCCAGAGCCAGGACCTTTATTGTAAAAATGAAATCTAGGCATATTGTCTTCCGTGTAAAACTAGCCCTTTTGCGCAGAAAGCAAAATACCACTTTTTAACTCAGTATATGTAAATACCGATCATTTCCTTGGGTAAGAGCTGGCTATTCTCCTGAAGGAAATGGTTAATTATTGAAGTCACAAAAGGCCCTTGGTGCACAAACTTATCTTTTGTCTAAAACATATTTTTTTCAGAGCATCTCCCCCCCTCGCATTGCAGCTTGCAGAAACAGCAGGGTCCTGTCTTTTCAAGCTGAGCTAAAATATACAAGCCCTCTGGCTCGAGGCATTTAATCATGTAAAATGGCCTCAGCAAATTAAAACTGATAATGGCCCTGTATATCCTTACAATCCAACCAGTCAGAAAATTGTAGAATGGGCTCGTCATGTTTTTTAAAAATCTTCTTAAACAGAAAAGTGGGGGAGTCGTGAGTCCTTTCCCCTGAAAATTTGATTATGTTACCTACAATTTTCTAAATTATGGTGAATCACTTTATACTCCAAATGAGAAACATTTTCAGAAGAGAGAGCCGAAGTCATCTTATCCTCAGGTTTTATATAGAGATTCGTTGAGAGATGACCCTTGGCAAGGCCCTTAACTTGGGGAAGAGAGTGTCTGTGTTTCCATCCCTACAGGTCCTGTCTGGCTGCCAGCCAAAAGAATTAAGCTTTATCGTGAGCAGGGCAGACACCAAGCTCTGCTACCTGGAGCTGTGAATCAATTGACTGACAGACCAGATGACCCAACTAACCCTGAACACCAGAAATAATACAGACACTTACACCGTCACTCACAGGCCTGTGCTTGCCAACGGAGGAGGTTGGAGCCTAACCCAATGACAGGGGCCGAGGCTCAGGTACCTCCTGCAGAGAGCAACAACCCCTCAATGCCCCATAATGTTCAATGGTTGAACCCTAAAAACTGTTTCAATGGACTGAACTTACAAGTTTGGGTCCTAGCAACCCTTGGATTCCCCTTTGTCTTAATCTTTATTTGTGCTTTATGATATATGTAAAGGTTGTTCTCTTAAGATTGCATTCGGTAATAGCAAATAGTAGATTCTACAGGATTAACGGTTACTAGAGCATTTACAAATGAAAAAAATTGGGAGATTAAATGTTGGGAACTGCACTGACTGATTTCACAGGCTGTAGCACCCCATGGCTGGGCTGAGTAAGAGCCCAAGGGACCCGCTTCTTCTGAGTCTGTTCTGTCAAGAGGTCTTGAGCCACTAAGGAGACAAAGCTTATCTCCCTGGCAGGATTGCCGCTTCTGCTTCATCCATATTTGGCCTCCAATGCTTGGTTGGTTAGTCAGTGACAGATAAGACCCCTCGAGGGAGGGGCAACCCAAGCCAGACACGACCACGTGGTTGGCCCTCTTGGAAGGACTCGGTGGGCCACAGCAAAAAGAGGGTGATAGACCCTTGCCCCCTGGCTATTCTGACATAGCTTGAATCCCCAGTTCTGTCTGGGAGATGTCTCTTTTATCCGCTTAAGCCTGAAACAATGCTGGAGGTGGTTGTGGCCCTGTGCTGGAAAGGCAGATTCCCCAGGGCAATCAGGCCTAAGAAAGAATGCATAAAATCCTGTGAAGCCTACTTTGCTGATACCCTCAATTTAAATGATAAGGTTCCAAGCCTGAAACAGTGTTTCCCCAAAATTTTATGGCCCTTTAGCTATTTAGCCCTGACTCAAAATAGGCCCTCAGAGTTATTTGAATGTTGCCTATTTGACTGACTGCCTAACAATGATTGATTGGGATTAATCTGAGAATGTGGTTCCTTGGAACCACTGGTTGCTTACTGATTGTAATAATGTTCTAGAGGGGGAAGATGATGGAGCAGTAGGAAGGAGCACATTCCACTTCTTCCTACACATAAGAGAAAAACCTTGCCAATTTATGGCAGAACAGAGCAAACAGCCATCAGAAACACAGCATATTTGAAAATAGGAGATTGAAAATTGTAGCGGAAATTGAAAAACCAAATGGTAAGGAGAGTACTTCAGAACAATAAGAGCCCAAGGGGCAGTGCAGATACCATGGCAGGAGCTGAGGCCCCGGGCTGGCACTCACCAGGCTTGCCACAAGACTAGAGAGGGACCCAGGTCAACCACTCCCTCCCCAGGCAAACAAGATTTCAGTAGTACTGGGATAAACCTGATTGCTTGAAATCTCACAGAGAGGAGTTAAGGTCTCAGTGGTAAACAAGCTGGGGATGTGAATATATATGCATAGCCCTGGGAGGACTGCACACCAGAGCTCGTGTGACTGTCATCGCCTGCACATCACTGGGGACCGGCGAGGCGGTTGATTGGCACCAGGGACCTGCGTGACCATCCATTGGTGCCCGTACACCATCAGGGACAGCTACGTGACTATTGATCAGTGCCTGCACAACAATCGGTGTCTGCATAACCGCAGATGGCTGCGAGATCATAGGCACCCGCACACCATTAGGGAATGCATATGCTGCCTCAGAACATACGCCTGAGGCCCTGTGTGGAGAGGCCCCAGGCTAGCTATGAGGAGAATAGCCCAAAGATAACTGAGTGCTGAACAGGGAGAAAAGCAATAACATTACCCCACAGCCATTGCAGCCAGCAAGACCAGAAAAACCAGCTTGGCAAGATTGAAAACAGCAAGAGTTGTTGGATTTGTTTGTTTCTTTTGTTTTTATTTTTTAAAAATTTTTTACATTATTTTTATCTTTTTTTTTACTGCCCAACTCTTTTTGCTTCTCATTACTTCTTTCTTGTTCTATTCCTTCTTCCTTTCTTTCCAATTTTATCTCTTCTTCATTCCTTTTTTCTTTTTTCCTTCTTCTTTTCTTTCTCCTCTTTTCACTTTTTCTACCTCTTTTCTCTTTTTAAATGCCCACGAGTGAGACAAAAACAAAACTAAACAAAAAACCCTAAACTGTGAAAAAAACAGAGTTTGTCCCAAAAAAGGGGGCATTTCAACAGCTGAGACAGTGGAAGTTGTGAACACCAGGATACCCCAAGGAGACAGCACCACTGAATCTCACAGGTATTGCACCATAGAACTTCACACCATAAACCCAGGGAGCCAGAACAAATCAATTTAAGAGGCTGAGGCTAACAGGAAGAGCCCCACAAACAATGGGAAGACAAAGAAACAATCCCCAAATGACAGGAAAGGAGGAAGCCCCAGGAAGAATGCTAAATGAAATGGAGACAACTCAACTATCATATTTTGAGTTCAAAGCAATGGTTGTCAGGAAGCTCCATGAGCTCTCAATGAGCTACCAAAAACCACAGGGAAGCTATGATGAACTCACTGCAAACTATATCAACATGAAAAAGGAAATAGAAACTATCAACAAGGGCCAAGAGGAAATGAAGAATACAATTTCTGAACTGAAGAACACAGTGGAAGGAATGAAAGGCAAAATCAATGAAGCAAAAGATCAGATCAGCGAGTTGGAGGACAAAGTAGAAAAAGACACCCAGAAAGAGCAACAAAAGGAACAGAGGCTCAGAAAGAATGAAGAGGGATTAAGAGAAATGGAAGACAATATGAAATGTAATAATATCCATATAAAAGGGATTCCAGAAGGAGAAGAAGAAGAGCAAGGGATAGAAAACCTATTTGAAAAAGTAATAATGGAAATATCCATAATTTGATGAGAGAAAAAGTTATACAAATCGAGGAAACACAGAGAGTCCCAATCAAGAGGAATCCAAAGAGGCCAACATCAAGACACATTAAAATTAAAATGGACAAATTCCAAGACAAAGAGAGAATCTTAAAGGCAGCAAGGGAGAAAAAGGAAGTAACATACAAGGGAGCCCCGATGAGGTTAGCAGCTGACTTCTCAATGGAAACACTCCAAGCTAGAAGAGAATGGCAAGAAATATTCCAAGTAATGAGAACCAAAGGCCTGCACCCAAGACTACTTTACCCAGCAAGGCTTTCAATCAAGATAGAAGACCAAATAAGGAGCTTCACAGACAAAGGAAGTCTAAAAGAATACACCTCTACCAAACCAGTTCTGCAAGAGATGTTGAAGGGACTGTTTTAAGGAAAGGAAGGAAAAGGGAGACACAGAGAGAGGAACATAGGTACGAAAATGGCAATGAATCAGTACCTGTCAATAATAATCTTAAATGTAAATCGATTAAATGCTCCAATCAAAAGGCATAGAATAGCTGAATGGATAAGAAAGCATGACCCACACATATGCTTCCTACAAGAGACCCACCTCAGGACAAAAGACCTACACAGACTCAAAGTGAAGGGCTGGAAACAAATTTTCCAAGCAAATGGACAAGAAACAAAAGCCAGGGAAGCAATACTCATATTAAACAAAATAGACTTCAAAAGAAGAGCCATAAAGAGAGACCCAGAAGGTCACTTCATAATACTCAAGGGAAGAAACCACCAAGAAGACATAAACATCATAAATACATATGCACCCAATGTAGGAGCACATAAATACATCAAGAAAATCTTAGAGGACTTCGAGAAAGACATTGACAGCAGCACAATTATAGTAGGGGATTTTAACACCCCACTGTCAAAAATGGACAGATCTTCCAAACAAACTATCAACAAAGATATTGTGGCATTGAACAACACTCTAGGAAATGGACTTAACTGATACATGTATACATAGAGCCCTTCATCCCAAAGAAAGTAAATCCACATTCTTTTCAAATGCATATGGAACATGTTTGAAGATAGACCATGTGATAGGACACAAAAAAAACCTCAACAAATTCAAAAAAATTGAAATCAAACCAAGCACTTTCTCTAACCACAAGGGACTGAAACTAGAAACAACCCCAAGGGGAAAAACCCAAAATCCTCAAAATCATGGAGATTGAATAGCATGCTATTAAACAATGAATGGGTCAAGAATAAAATTAGGGAAGAAATAGAAAAGTTTCTGGAAACAAATGAAAATGAACTCACAATGACCCAAAACTTATGGGACACAGCAAAGGCAGTCCTCAGAGGGAAGTTCATAGTAATACAGGCCTACCTAAAAAAGATAGAAACATTTCAAACAAACAACTTTACCCTATACCTACAAGAACTTGAGGAAGAACAACAAAGACAGCCCAGAGCAAGTAGAAGGAAGGAAATAACCAAGATCAGAGCAGAATTAAATGACATAGGGACTAAAAGCATAATTCTAAGGATCAATGAATACAGGAGCTGGTTCTTGGAAAAGGTAAAGAAAATCCACAAGCCTTTAAGCAGGCTCATCAAGAAAAAAAGAGAGAGGACTGAAATAAACACAATCAGAAATGAAAGAG
>PVKU01007272.1:36875-90235 GCA_004027475.1 Anoura caudifer
CAGGAAAAATGGACAAGTTTCTAGAAAAATATAACCTCCCAAAATTCAATGAAGAAGGAGCAGAAAGCCTGAACAGACCAATAACAGCAGATGAAATTGAAACACTAATCAAAATACTCCTGAAACACAAAAGCCCTGGACTGGATGTTTTCACAGGAGAATTTTAGAAAGCATTTAAGGAAGAGCTAACCCCTATCCTTCACAGACTATTCAAAAAAATCACAAATGATGGAATACTCCCAAAAGCTTTTTATGAATCCAGAATCATCCTAATCCTCAAAACAGACAAAGACATAACAAGAAAGAAAAGTTCAGGCTCATATTGTTGATGAACATAGACACTAAAATTCTCAATAAAATATTGGCAAACTGCATCCAACAATACATTAAAAAGATCATATGCCATGACCAAGTGGGATTCATCCCAGGGATGCAAGGATGGTTAAACATTCACAAATCAGTAAATGTAATACATCACATAAACAAAAGCAAAGACAAAAATCACCTGATCATATCAATAGATGCAAAAAAAGCATTTGATAAGGTACAGCACCCATTTATGATAAAAACACTCAGCAAAGTGGGAATAGAGGGAGCATTCCTCAACATAATAAAGGCCATATATGGGAGGCCTACAACCAACATCATACTCAATGGGCAAAACCTAAAATCTTTTCTACTAATACCAGGAATAAGATAAGGATGTCCACTTTCACCACTTCTATTTAATATAGTATTGGAAGTATTAGCCATAGTGATTAGACAAGAAAAGTAAATAAAAGGCATCCAAATTGGTAAGGAGGAAACAAAACTATCACTGTTCGCAGATGACATGATAGTATACATAGAAAATCCTATAGACTCGGCCAAAAAGCTGATCGACCTAATAAATGAATTTGTCCAAACAGCCAGATAAAAAATCAATATCCAGAAATCAAAGGCATTTCTGTATACCAAGAATGAAACAGCAGAAGCAGAAGTCAAGAAGAAAATCCCATTCATTATAGCAAAAAGAAAAATAAAATACCTAGGAATAAACCTAACCAAGGAGATAAAAGACCTGCATGCACAAAACTACACAACACTGAAGGAAGAAATCAGGGAAGACAGAAACAAATGGAAACATATACTGTGGTCATGGATTGGAAGAATTAAAATCATCAAAATCTCCATACTACCCAAAGCAACTGACAGATTCAATGCAATACCTATTAAAGTACCAATGGTATATTTCACAGACATAGAACAAACACTTCAAAAATTTATATGGAACCATAAATGACCTCAAATAGCTGCAGCAATTTTGAGAAAGAAGAGCAAAGTAGGAGGGATCACAATACCAGACACCAAACTGTATTACAAGGCCACTGTAATCAAAACAGGCTGGTACTGGCACAAAAACAGGCACATAGACCACTGGAATAGAACAGAGAGCCCTGAAATAAACCCAGTTCTCTACAGTCAATTAATATTCGACAAAGGAGGCAGCAACATAAAATGGAGTAAAAGTAGCCTCTTCAACAAATGGTGTTAGGAGAACTGGACAGCAACGTGCAAAAAAAATGAAAGTTCAACATCAACTTACACCATACACAAAATTAAATTCAAGGTGGATAAAAGATTTAAATATAAGGCGTGATACCATTAAAGTCATAGAGCAGAACATAGGCAGGAAATTTCAGATATTTCATGCAGTAATATTTTTAATTATATATCCCCTAAAGCAAGGGACATAAAGGAAAGAATAAACAAATAGGATCTCATCAAAATAAAAAGCTTCTGCATGGCTAAAGAAAACAGCATTAAAATAAAAAGAGAACCAACTGTATGGAAAAACATACTTGCCAATGATACCTCAGACAAGGGTTTAATCTCCAAAATATATAAAGAACTTACATGACTCCACTCTAAGTAGACATGCAACCCAATTAAAAAATGGGCAAAGTACTTGAACAGACACTTCTCCAAGGAGGACATTCAGAGGATCCAGAGACACAGGAAAAGGTGCTCAATATCGCTAATTATTGGAGAGATGCAAATTAAAACCATAATGAGATACCACTTCAAACGATTGAGAATGGCCATCATCAACATAGCAAGAAACAACAAGTGTTGGAGAGGTTGTGGAGAAAAGGGGACCCTAGTGCACTGTTTGTGGGATTGCAGACTGGTACAATCACTATGGAAAATAGTATGGAATTTTCTCAGAAAACTAAAAATGGATCTGCCTTTTTCCCTAGGAATTCCACTGCTAGGATTATATCCTAGGAACCCTGAAACAACAATCCAAAGGAACCTATGCACCCCAATGTTCATAGCAGCACAGTTTACAATAGCTAAGCGCTGGAAGCAACCTAGGTGCCCATCAGCAAATGAATGGATGAAAAAACTATGGTACCTATACACAATGGAATTCTATGCGGCAGAAAGAAAGAAAGATGGAGCTCCTACCCTCTGGGACAACATAGATGGAACTGGAATGCATTATGCTAAGTGAAATAAGCCAGGCAGTCAAAGACAAATACCATATCATGCCACCTTTCACAGGAACCTAATCAACAAAACAAGCAAACAATAACTGAAGATACTGAAATAGAGAACAGGCTGACAGTGACCAGAGGGGTGAGGGGAGGGAATTTCAAGGGAAAAGGGGAAGGGTTTGCAGGACCAAGTATAAAGAACATATGGACAAAAACCAAGTGTGGTTGAAAAGGGGAGGGAGTGGGGAATGGCTGGGGGGTGGACTGGGATGGGAGTAAAAGGCAGAAAACTGTACTTGAACAACAATTAAAATAAAAGAAAAAAGTTAAAAAAAAACAGGTATTCATCTGTGATGACAAGCTTGGGTATTTAGAAACAGTAGTGACAATAGTTGCATATCTATCTTTTTCACTCAAGTTTTGTATGGCATAATTAAAATTCTTAAGAAAATTAAAAATAAATCCTAAGGACTTTCTCATCAAACAGAACGTCCTCACCAGCCTTACTTTTCCTTGCATTCTTAATTTTCACTAATGATTCATTCCTTAAACAACTGAATCCCTACCATGAACACATCCACTTGCTAAGACTGAGAGTGAGAAATTTGGGTACTTGTCCTGAAGAACTTAAAGTAGTAGTTGAGGTTATAATCTCCACTCAGATAACCATAATACAGGCTACACTTAGTGTTGTGGTTATTGGGAAAAGGGAGAGAAATTTTGGCTGCTGTTTGAATGTATTTGTAGGTTAGGGAGGTGGTAGAAAGGAAGTCTTTGTGGAGGAAGTAGAATTTGAATTGAGCCTTGATGAGGAAAGGATTCACCACCCAGCAAAAACCATAGCCAAAAGCAGTAGAATCCAGGGCAGATTCTGGTAGGGTGTGAATGAAGTGAATATAAAGAGGAGTGTTTTTTTTTTTTTTTTTTCAAGATAGCTGTGGAGTAGGTGGAAACTATATGTACCTCAACAAAACTGGATTTACAGCTAAATTATAGAGCAATAAGCCTTAATGACCAACTGAAGGACAGATTAACAGGAGTATTATATCCAAGGATTTATAGAAGAAGCTACATAGGGACTAGTAAGAAGGATCGGGATACAGAGAGGGCTGGCCCCTGCATCCACATGTGGTGGGTAAGAAGCCAGGGGGGATATTTCAGAGGTAAAAGTCCTCCTTAAGGAGTATGGAGTGTCAATCCCATGTAGGAACCCCCAATCCAGAGCACCAGGCCAGGAAGTGGGGCCTGTATAACATATGACAGTGAAAATCAGCAGGCACTCTATCTGCTGGATAGAAGAAGGAGTCTGCTAGAATTCCAGGTGTTCTCCTACAGGGCAACACATAGAAGCTCACTCTTGGGTACCTACCCAGGGCTCCAGTAGAGGGAAGGTGACTCAGGGGATATGGGAGTCATAAAAAGAAGATCTGGGTAATGTGGCCCCAAATAAATATCTAGGGGTCAGCTACTGTGGTCCTGGTTCTCAATCAACATCCAACACTTCCCTAGGCAACATCTCTCAGGATCTGGCACTCCTAGTCTTACAGCACCAGCTGGGGGAGTGTACTAAACTTATCCTCCAATACTGGCGACACCACCTTGCCAAACTTGAGTCCAGCAGAAAGGACTGTTGGCTGAACCCAACATAAACCTTTGGTGTACACTTTCTTTGGAGAAAAAGTAGCAGACACTCAGAGAAACATTGAAATGTGAGGCTTTAGAATGGGAATCTGTTTCTCCCCTCCCATCTGTAGGCTCAACCAGTACCACTCCCAATGGAAGACTATATTCTTCTCTATTTCCAAGTCCTGGTGACCCTGCCCTGCTAAGCTCAGTTGCTTGGGAAAAAGGACTGCTAACAGCTAGGACCCTCAAAGTGTATCTCTCACAGAGGCTCAGGCCCAGAGCTCAAGTTGGCATGGCTATGGAGCTGTGAGGAGGCTTGGAGCTCACCCCCCTCCCACAGGCTCAGCAGGCACCAACCCCTGTGGAAGATTGTCTTGATCTGTTTTCCCAAGTCCTAGTGGCCCTTCCAACCTGAGCTCAGTTTAGGGGGAGGAAGAGAATGCTGTTCAGAGCTGGGATATTTGGAGTGTGTCTTATTGAGCAGTATGGGTACAGGGCTTGAGTGGGCATGGCTATGCAGCTAAGGAGAGGCATAGAACTCTCTTCCCTCCTGAGGGTTTGGCTGGTACCACCCTCAAAGGAAGACTGTCTTAATACATTTTCCTATGTCCCAGTGGCCTCGTCCTGTTGCTCTTGCTCCTGCAGTGGGTGGGAAGGGGCAGTTGGCTGCACCTGAGCTGAACAAGAGGCATCCTCCTCCTGGGGTAGCTGGGGTTGAAACGCTAGCAGAGACTGAGTGGTATGGCTCTGGAGTAGGGGCCATGTTCTCTGCAATGAGTGCCTGACCAAGCTGTCCCCAATTTGGGTGCCCAATAGTCCCATCCTCCTAACCTGGTTGTCCTACCTTACAGAGCTTGTGCCAAGTGGGAGGGGAAGTGGGGCATGGCCAACTTGAGCCCACTCTACAGTCTTTCTTCAAAAGGCTCTGGAGGAAGTTTAGGAAATCACAGTACTGGAGTAGCTGACAGGTAGATACCAACCTCAGAGAGCTTTGGATGTTTTATTGATCTGCTCTCATCTCAGAGCTGCAGGAAGCCAATGATTATGCACAACTTGCCTCCTGCTATGCTCATCCAGACCCAGGAGTCCTGCCACAATCATTGAATAGTGTGGTAATTCAGACAGGTAGCCTAAGGCTAATTACGCACAACATTTGATACTGACCTCCACTGGAACCCTGTCCAAGTGGGCCCAGAAACAACACAACCAGTGGTGGGCATCAAAGCTCACCAGAACTTGACCCTAGTAGCCATACAAATGTCACCCAAAGTGTCCTCCAGAAAATACCTGCTTGGAACGACTCTGCCTTGGGAGGTATCACCTGAATTGTGACTCATGTACAATGAATGAGGTATATCCTAATAATCAGCCAACCTCAGGTTAACTCCACCCATGAATGGGGCAACAGCATTCAAGACTCAACTACAGTATGACGACACACATAACCCACACAGGAAACATTTCTGGAGCACCTAGATCATGTGATCTAAAAGATTGTGCCACTGATGCCCACAAAACACCTACATCAGAAAGCCCTCATAACAAGCTTAGGAGTCATAGCAGATCTACCTAATATAGAGAGTCAAGCACAAAAAGGCAGACAAAATAGGGAGACAAAGAAATATAGCCCGGGGGACTTCCAGCCAAGATGGAGGCATAGGTAGACACACTGTGCCTCCTTGCACAATCAAAAGAAGGACAACAAAAAATTAAAAAAACACACAATCAGAAGTGACAGAAAATTGAACTATATGGAAGTCCAACAACCAAACAGTTGATGAAGAAACATTCATCTAGACTGGTATGAGGGCAGAGACAGGCAGCAAGGAGGAGAGGACTTGCAGCAAGACAGTGGCTGGTAGAGTGGGAGGTCCCACATTCACATGCAGATAAACTGGGAGGAACAACTAGGGAGCGAAATAGACTGTGCAACTCAGGGATCCAGCACAGGGAAATAAAGCATCAAAACCTCTGACTGAAAAAAACCTGTAGGGGTTGAGGCGCCAGCAGGACAAACTCCCAGCCTCACAGGAGAGTTTGTTGGAGAGACCCACAGGGTCCTAGAATGTACACAAGCTCACCCACCCAGAAATCAGCACCAGAAGGGCTCGCTTTGCTTGTAGATAGCAGGGGAGGTGACTGAAAACTGGCAGAGAGCTGAGCAAATGGCACTGTTCCCTCTTGGACCCCTCCCCCACATACAGTGTCACAATGCAGCCCTGTGGGTTGCCCTGTGCTGGTGAACACCTAAGGTCCTGCACCTTACTACGTAATAGGCATGCCGAGACCAAAATAAAAAGGCCCAAATGAAAGAAAAGTTCAAAGCTCCAGAAAAAATACAACTAAGCGATGAAGAGATAGCCAACCTATCAGATGCACAGTTCAAAACACTGGTTATCGAGATGCTCCAAGTACTCACTTGGTACTTCAACAGCATAAAAAAGACCCAGGTAGTAATGAATGTTGCATTACATGAAATAAAGAAAAATCTACAGGGAACGAACAGTAGTGGGAAGGAAACCAGGACTCAAATCAATGGTTTGGAGCAGAAGGAAGAAATAAACATCCAACCAGGACAGAATGAAGAAACAAGAATTTTCAAAAATGAGGGGAAGCTTAGGAACCTCTGGAACAACTTTAAACATTTCAACATCTGAATCATAGGGATGCCAGAAGGAGAAGAGGAAGATGAAGAAGAGGAAGTCTGGCAAAGGAAATAGACTTCCCAATCTGGTAAAGTAAATAGACTTCCAGGAAGTCCAGGAAGCTCAGAGAGTCCAAATGAAGTTGGACCCAAGGAGGAACACACCAAGGCACATCATAATTACACTACCCAAGATTAAAGATAAGGAGAGAATCTTAAAAGCAGCAAGAGAAAAGGAGACAGTTACCTACAAAGGAGTACCCATTAGACTGTCAGCTGATTTCTCCAATGAAACCTTGCAGGCAAGAAGGGTCTGGGAAGAAGTATTACAAGTCATGAAAGGCAAGGACCTACGTCCAAGATTACTCTATCCAGCAAGGCTGTCATTTAGAACGGAAGAGCAGATAAAGTGCTTCCCAGATAAAGTCAAGTTAAAGGAGTTCATCATCACCAAGCCCTTATTATTTGAAATGTTAAAGGGACTTATTAAGAAAAAGAAGACCAAGGAGAGAAGATGGCAGCATGGTAAGAGGATGCACATCCCTCTTCCCCCTTCACACAGGTGAAAAACTGGGCCAATTTTCAATAGAGCACAGCAAACAGCACCAGAAACACAGCATATTTGAAAACAGGTGATCGAAAATTGCAGTGGACACTGGAAAACCAGACGGTAAGGAGAGTACTCCAGCAGCGTGGAGACCAGGGTGGGGGCTGAGATCCTGGCCAGTGCTGGCCATAAGACTCTAGGGAGGGAGCTGGGTCAACCACTCCCTGATCAGCCAAAAAAGGTCTCGGCAGCACCGAGATAAATGGGGTTGCTTGAAATCTCACAGAGAGGAGTTAAGATCTCATAGCCCTGGGAGGATTGAGTGTTGGAGCTCGCACTTTTGTCTACACCCACGTGCCATTGTAAACAGCTGCATGGGGATCCATTTGCACCAGCGCACCACTGAGAGACCCGTGGTGCAGTTGCTGGGTGCCTCTACAGTCTCTCAGCCCCCACACGCACTCACGCCAGCAGGGAGCAGTGATACGGTCTCTCGGCCCCATTGTACCATCGCACCATCAGAGTCCTGAGTGGGCTGCTGGGAGATCTTAGACACCAGTGTGCAACCTGTGTGTGGGTCAATCCGTGCTCACAGGACAGTTGGCACCTGTGCAAGGAAGGCTGAAAGATCCACAGTGCTTGTGTGTGCATGACCACAGTAGGCATCTGGCACCACAGGAGACACACCTGAGACCCTGTGCAGAGAGGCCCCGAGCTAGCTCTGAGGGCAGTAGGCCAAAGATGACTGAGTGCTGAACAAGGAAAAAAACAATACGGTCACCTCTCGGCCACTGCAGTCATCAAGGCCAGAAAAACCAGCTTGGCAAGATTGATAACAGCAAGAGTTAGCAGTTTTGGTGTTCTTTGGTTTTATAATTTTTTTGTGTTTTTTTTTTTCTTTTTCTCTTTTTTATTATTAATTTTTCATTATTTTGATCTTTTTTACCCCTTAACCCCTTTTTTCTTCTCATTAATTCTCTCTTGTTTTAATCCTTCTTCCTTTCTTTCCAAGCTTATCTCTTCTTCCTTTCTATTTTTTCTTCTTTTCTTTTCATTCTGCTTTTCTTTATTTTCTTTTCATTTTTTTTATTTCCTTTTCCTTCTTTTATTTTTTCCTTTCCTTCTCTTTTCTCTTTTTAAGCACATACGAGTGAGACAAAAACAAACAAAACAAAACAAAACAAAACAAAACAAAACAAAAAACCCCAGGAACTGTGGAAAGACCAGAGTGGGTCCCAAAGAGGGGGCATTTCAACAGCTGAGGCACTGGAAGCCGTGAACACAAGGATACCCGAAGGAGACAGCACCACTGAATTTCACAGGCATTCTGCCACTGAAGTTCGCACCATAAACCCAGGGAACCACAACAAATCAATTTAAGAGGCTGAGGCTAAAAAGAAGAGTCTCACAAACAAAGAGAAGACAAAGAAACAATCCCCAAATGAAAGAAAAGGAGGAAGCCCCAGAAAGAATGCTAAATGAAATGGAGGCAACTCAGCTATCAGATTTTGAGTTCAAAGCAATGGTTGGCAGGAAGCTCCAAGAGCTCTCAATGAGCTACCAAAAACTACAAGGAAGCTACGAGGAACTCACTGCAAATTATATCAACATGAAAAAGGAAATAGAAACTATCAACAAGGCCCAAGAGGAAATGAAAAATACAATTTCTGAACTAAAGAACACAGTGGAAGGAATGAAAACCAGAATTGATGAAGCAGAAGATCGGATCAGCGAGTTGGAGAACCAAGTAGAAAAAAGCATTCAGAAAGAGCAAGAAAAGGAAAAGAGGCTCAGAAAAAATGAAGAGGGATTAAGAAAATACAAGACAATATGAAATGTAATAATATCCATATAATAGGGATACCAGAGGGAGAAGAAGAAAAGCAAGGGACAGAAAACCTATTTGAAAAAGTAATGATGGAAAATTTCCCTAATTTGATAAGAGAAAAAGTCACACAAATCCAGGAATCTCAGAGAGTCCCAATCAAGAGGAACCCAAAGAGGTCCACTTCAAGACACATAATTAAAATGGTAAAATCCCAAGACAAAGAGAGAATCTTAAAGGCAGCAAGGGAGAAAAAGGAAGTAACATACAAGGGAGCCCGGATGAAGTTAGCAGCTGATTTCTCAATGGAAACGCTCCAAGCCAGAAGAGAATGGCAAGAAATATTCCAAGTAATGAGAACCAAAGGCCTGCAACCAAGACTACTTTACCCAGCAAGGCTTTCAATCAAGATAGAAGGCCAAATGAAGAGCTTCCCAGACAAAAGAAGTCTAGAAGAATACACCTGTACCAAACCAGCTCTGCAAGAGTTACTAAAGGGTCTACTTTAAGGAAAGGAAGGAAAGGAGAAAGAGAGGGAGAGGAACACAGGTACAAAAATGGCATTGAATAAGTACCTATCAATAATAACCTTAAACAGAACTGGATTAAATGTTCCAATCAAAAGGCATAGAATAGCTGAATGGATAAGAAAGCATGACCCACACATATGCTGCCAACAAGAAACCCACCTCAGGACAAAAGACCTACACAGACTCAAAGTGAAGGGCTGGAAACACATTTTACAAGCAAATGGACAGGAAAAAAAAGCCAGGGTAGCAATACTCATATCAGACAAAATAGACTACAAAAGAAGAGCCCTAAAGAGAGATACAGAAGGTCACTTCATAATACTCAAGGGAAGAATCCACCAGGAAGACATAAACATTGAAAATATATATGCACCCAATATAGGAGCACCTAAATACATCAAGAAAATCTTAGAGGACTTCAAGAAAGATATTGACAGCAACACAATTACAGTAGGGGATTTTAATACCCCACTCTAAAAAATGGACAGATCTTTTAAACAAAATACCAACAATGATATCGTAGCATTGAACAACACTCTAGATGAAATGGACTTAACTGACATATATATACAGCCCTTCATCCCAAACAAACTAAATACACATTTTCTCAAATGCACATGGAACATTTTCAAAGATAGACCACATGATAGGACACAAAACAAGCCTCAACAAATTCAAGAAAATTGAAATCATACTAAGAATTTTCTCCAAACACAAGGGACTAAAAGTAGAAACCAACCCCAAGGGGAAAAACCCAAAATCCTCGAAATCAGGGAGATTGAATAGCATGTTATTAAACAATGAATGGTTCAAGAATGAAATTAGGGAGGAAATAAAAAAGTTTCTGTAAACAAACAAATATGAACTGACAACGACCCAAAACTTATGGGACACAGCAAAGGCAGTCCTCAGAGGAAAGTTCATAGCAATACAGGCCTACCTAAAAAAGATAGAAACATTTCAAACAAACAACTTAACCCTATGGCTACAAGAACTTGAGGAAGAACAAAAAAGACAGCCCAGAGCAAGTAGAAGGAAGGACATGACCAAGATCAGAGCAGAATTAAATGACATAGGGACTAAAAGCACAATTCTAGGGATCAATGAACCCAGGAGCTGGTTCTTGGAATAGATAAACAAAATCGACAAGCCTTTAAGCAGGCTCATCAAGGAAAAAAGAGAGAAGACCCAAATAAACACAATCAAAAATGAAAGAGGAGAGATTACAACTGACACCACAGAAATACAAAGGAATGTAAGAAATTACTATGAAGAAATGTATGCCAAGAAAATTGAAAAACTAGGTAAAATGGACAAGTTTCTAGAAAAATATAACCTCCCAAAATTCAATGAAGAAGGAGCAGAAAGCCTGAACAGACCAATAACAGCAGATGAAATTGAAACAGTAATCAAAAAACTCCCAACACACAAAAGCCCTGGACCAGATGGTTTCACAGGAGAATTTACAAAGCATTTAATGAAGAGCTAACCCCTATCCTTCACAGACTATTCCAAAAAATCCAAAATGATGGAGGACTCAAAAACTCTTTTTATGAAGCCAACATCATCCTAATCTCCAAACCTGATAGAGACACAACAAAGAAAGAAAACTTCAGGCCAATATCACTGAGGACCATAGATGCTAAAATCCTCAACAAAATATTAGCAAACCACATCCAACTATACATTAAAAAGATCATACACCATGACCAAGTGGGATTCATCCCAGGGATGCAAGGATGTTTCAACATTTGCAAATCATTAAATGTAAGACATCACATAAACAAAAGCAAACACAAAAATCACATGAGTATATCAATAGATGCAGAAAAGCATATGATAAGTTACAGAACTCATTTATGACAAAAACACTCCACAAAGTGGGAATTGAGAGAGCATTCCTCAACATAATAAAGGCCTTATATGAGATACCTACAGCCAACATCATACTCAATGGGCAAAAACTAAAGTCTTTTCCACTAATACCAGGAATAAGATAAGGATGTCCACTTTCACCATTTCTATTCAATATATTATTGGCAGTCTTAGCCACAGTGATTAGCCAAGAAAAGAAAATAAAAGGAACCCAAATCAGAAAGGAGGAAACAAAACTATCATTGTTTGCAGATTACACGATAGTGTACATAGAAAATTCTATAGACTTACAATTCTAAGGAAAACAGTATTAAAATAAAAAGAGAACCAACTGTATGAGAAAACATATTTGCCAATAATACCTCAGACAAGTGCTTAATCTCCAAAGTATATAAAAAACTTACATGACTCCACTCTAAGAAGATAGGGAACCCAATTAAAAAATGGGCAAAAGACTTGAAAAGACATTTCTCCAAGGAGGACATACAGAGGGTCTAGAGACACATGAAAAAATGCTCGATATTGCTAGCTATTAGAGATATGGAAATTAAAACCACAATGAGGTACCACTTCACACCAGTCAGAATGGCCATCATAAACAAAGTAACAACCAACAAGTGTTGGAGAGGTTGAGGAGAAACGGGGACCCTAGTGCACTGTTGGTGGGACTGCAGACTCTTACAACCACTATGGAAAGCAGTATGGAATTTTCTAAGGAAACTAAAAATGGACCTACCTTTTGACCCAGCAATTCCACTGCTAGGATTATATCCTAAGAACCCTGAAACACCAGTCCAAAGAACCTATGCACCCCAATGTTCATAGCAGCACAATTTATAATAGCCAAGTGTTGAAAGCAATCCAGGTGCCCATCAGTAAATGAATGGATCAAGAAACTATGGTACATTTACACAATGGAATTCTATGCAGCAGAAAGAAAGAAGGAGCTACTACCCTTCATGACAGCATGGATGGAACTGGAGAGCATTATGCTAAGTGAAATAAGCCAGGAGGTGAAAGACAAATACTGTATGATCTCACCTTTAACAGGAACCTAGTCCACAGAACAAACAGGCATAATATAACCAAAGACACTGAAATTGAGAACAAGAGAGGAGAGGGGTAGGAATTTCAAGGGAAAAGGGGGAGGGTTTAGAGCAACAAGTATGAAAGACAGATGGACAAAAGCTAGTGGGAATGGAAATGGGAGGGAGCTGGGGAGGGCTGGGGCAGTGGGCTGGGATAGGAGTAGAAGATAGAAAACTGTACAAGAACTACAATTAAAATAAAATAAAAAAACCTGTGTTCTCACATACACAGAGGTGGGCAACTGAGAGCAGGACAAGATAAAAACCAATGTGAAGGGTGAACAATCTTTATGTGAGGTGAGGAGAAGATACTTCAAGGACACAGCAAGGTTTTTAAAAAATTAGGGAGAGCTGACAGGGGGCTTGAAAACATAAAATAAGTCCTTAGAACATATCAGAGGTGAGGGCAAGAAAGACAGATTTGGAAAGAGAGCTAAAAGAAAATGTAAAGAAACAAGGAAAAAGAGAAGATAGGGGAAAGTCTGCTGAGTTAGGAATCAAAAGAGCTGTGTTCATACCCCTGACCCATCCTGGCCACGTCATCTCGAGCCACTCTCATCACCAACCTCATCACCACCACAGCTGCAACTTACAGAGAAGTCACTATGCCTTGATCCTTTACACAGGTTATCCCCTCTGATCTTTGTGGTGACTTGGCAAGCAAGATCCTGTCACCTTCCACTTTGTAGACTGGGAAACAGATTCAGCAAACTTGAACAATCATCCTATGGTTTTACAACTTGAAGATATAAAACCAGGGGTTTTCCTTGTTTGAAAAGCATATGTATCATTTGAAAGCATTAAGGATAAAGAGGTATCCTTACATGTAGTTCTGGAACTCGTAGTTCCTACCAGAACTTCAGTCTCTTCATCTAGAAAGGGATTATTATAATTCCTGCTATAGTCACCTGATGATGCATGTCTGTTGTGTTTTGCCACAGACACTTAATTTGTGCTTTCTCCTGAATCTCTGAGAAAACTCACCAGCCTGCTGATTTTGGCTGGGCTTGAAGGGACAGTTTTAAGCATCTGAGCATGTGCCTGGTGGTCAGCTGGCTGTTGACTGATCAGGCACCACACCAGCAGGATAACTAACTCCGCTCCTGTGGCCTCTCATCTCCAAAAGGCAAACCCATGGTTGTTTCCATTTCAGAGGCAGAGAAAGCATGCAAGTCCTCCTGAGTCTGAGGGTCAGAACTACCATGAAAACATGACTTCATTGAACCCCACATTCTGTTGGCTAAATAAATCACAAGACCAGCCTAGATGCAAAGGCTGGGGAAACAGATCCAAAATCACATCGCAAATGGTGTCTACATGAAAGAGTAAAGAATTAGGGCCATTCTGCAGTCACTCTACCATTAAAATGCATGTAAATATACTTTATAAACTGTAAAATACAACACCCCTAAGTAAAACTTATTCTTCTTTTAAAGTACCAGCCACTGCCACCAAACCAAGGACAGCTTGTTTTCACAGCTGTCATCACCTCCAGCTGAGCAGTGTGAAAGAGCTAGACAAAACCATATAATGAGAATCGGTATATCAGACTTTCTTATGCTCTCTGTATTCAGATGAAATTTCTCTTCATTCCCTTACCTTGAGACTCCATCCATAGTTACATTCTATCAAATTAGAAATTTTCTCCAGGATTAAAAATACAGAAGAAAAAAAATTAAAGTCCTGCAGGAGAACATAGGCAGGAAAATCTCAGATATATCATGCAGCAATATTTTTACTGATATGTCCCCTAGAGCAAGGGACATAAAGGAACAAATAAACAAATGGGATCTCGTTAAAATAAAAAGCTTCTGCACAGCTAAAGGAAACGGTATTAAAATAAAAAGAGAACCAACTGTATGGGAAAACATATTTGCCAATAATACCTCAGACAAGGGTTTAATCTCCAAAATATATAAAGAACTGACACAACTCCACTCTAAGAAGACAAGCAACCCAATTAAAAAATGGGCAGAGGACTTGAACAGACACTTCTCTAAGGAGGACATACAGAGAGAGGGTCCAGAGACACATGAAAAGATGCTCAATAGCACTAGCTATCAGAGAGATGCAAATTAAAACCACAATGAGATACCACTTCACACCAGTGAGAATGGTCATCATAAACAAAGCAACAACCAACAAGTGTTGGAGAGGTTGTGGAGAAATGGGGACCCTAGTACACTGTTGGTGGGACTGCAGACTGGTACAACTACTGTGGAAAGCAGTATGGAATTTTCTAAGAAAACTAAAAAATGGATCTACCTTTTGTCCCAGCAATTCCACTGCTAGGATTATATTCTGAGATCCCTGGAACAGCAATCCAAAAGAACCTATGCACCCCAATGTTCATAGCGGCACAATTTACAATAGCCAAGTCCTGGAAGCAACCTAAGTGCCCATCAGTAAATTAATGTATTAAAAATCTATGGTACATTTATACAATGGAATTCCATGCCACAGAAAGAAAGAAGGAATTCCTACGCTATGCAACAGCATGGATGGAACTAGAGAGCATTATACTAAGTAAAATAAGCCAAGTGCTGAAAAGCAAATACCATATGATCTCACCTTTAACATGAACCTAATCAACAACGTTAACAAGCAAGCAAAATATAACCAAAGACATTGAAATTGAGAACAGGCTGACAGTGACCAGAGGGGAGATGGGAGGGGATTATAGGGGAAAAGGGTGAAGGGTTTGCAGGAACAAGTATAAAGGACACATAGACAATAACAAGGGGGGTGGAAGCAGGGGAGGGAAGTGAGGAGGGTTGGGGTGGTGGGGAGGGGTGTGGGTAAAAGACAGAAAACTGTACTTGAACAACAATAAAAAATCTTAAAAATGACATATTAGATCAAATGGATTTAACTGATATTTTCAGAGCATTTCACCCCAAGGCAGAAGAATATACACATATTCAAGAGCACACAGAACATTTTCTAGGGTAGACCACATGTTGGGACACAAAACAAGTCTCAGTAAAGATAAGAAGATTGAAATCATATCAAGCATCTTCTCTGACCACAATGTTATGAAAGTAGAAATCAATCACAAGTACACAGAGAAGCATGCAAAGACATGGAAGCTAAAGAACATGTTATTAAACAATGAATGGTTCAACAATGAGATGAAGGAAGAAATCAAAGGATTCCTTGAAACACATCAACAATCCAAAATTTGTTGGGGACTGAGAAATTAATCCTCAGAGAAATTCATAGAATTATAGGTGCATTTTAAAAAATGTTAAAAAGCTGAAATAGAAATCTAACTTTACACTCATAGGAACTTGAAAATGAACAATGAATTGAGTAGAAGGAAGGAGATAATAAAGATCAGAGCAGAAAAAAAATGAAATAGATTCTAAAAAAACATACAACAGATCAATGAATGCAAGAACTGGTTCACTGAAAGAGAAAGAAAATTGACAAACCTTTAACCAGACTTATCAAGAAAAAAGAGAGAGAACACAAATAAATAAATCAGAAATGAAAGAGGAGTAATAACAACTGACTCAAAAGAAATACAAAGGATGGTGAGAAAAAAGTATAAACAACTAAAGGCCAACAAACTGGACATCCTGGATGAAATGGATAAATTCCTTGAAACATACAATCCTCCAAAACTAAATCAGGAAGAATCAGATAAACTGAATAGACAGATTACACCTAGTGGGATTGAAGCAGTAATCAATAAATTCCCAACAAACTAAAGCCCTGGACTGGATGGCTACACAGGTGAATTTAACCAAACATTCCGAGAGATATAACACCTCTTCTTTTCAAAGTATTTCAAAAAATTCAAGAGGGAAGTTTCCCAAGCTCATTTTATGGAGCCAACATTATCCTATTTCCAAAACCAGACAAAGATGCAAAAAAGAAAGAAAACTATAGGTCAATATCCCTGATAAACATAGATGTTGAAATCCTCAACAAAATATTAACAAACCAACCACCAATGCATCATAAAGATCATACACCATGATCAGGTGAGATTTATTCTGGAACACAAGGTTGGTACAACATTCACAAATCAATAAATATGACTCACTACATAAGAAAACGAAAGGTAATAAGCACATGATTACATCAACAGATGTAGAAGGAATGCCTATCAAATGCTTATCAAAAGGCATTTGATAAATTCCAGCACCCATTTTTTTATAGAAACTCTCAACAATGTAAGAGTAGAGGGAACATACCTAAACATAATATAGGCCATATATGACAAACCCATTGTTAGCATCATAGTCAGTGGGAAAAAGCTATAAGCATTCCCCTTAATATTGGGTACAAGCCAGGGATGTCCACTTTCGCCTCTCTTATTCAACATAGTACTGTAATTCATAGCCATAGCAATCAGACAAGAAAAAGAAATAAAAAGCATCAAAATTGGAAAGGAAAAAGGAAAACTGTCTTTATTTGCAGATGACATGATACTCTACATAGAGAACCCAAAGATTACACCAAAAGACTACTAGAAGTGACAAATGAGTTCAGCAAAGAAGAAGAATACAAAATTAATATCCAGAAATCAATTGCATTTTTATATGCTAATAATGAAGTAACAGAAATGGCATTTTTAAAAAGTCCCATTCAATATTGCTTCAAAAAGAATAAAATATCTAGGAACAAACCTAACCAAGGATGTAAAAGACCTGGACTAGGAAAATTGTAAGACACTGAAGAAAGAAATTAAAGATACAAATAAGTGGAAGCACATACCATGTTCATGGATAGGAGGAATTATCATAAAATGCCCATACTATGGAAAGCACTCTATAGATTCAATGCAATTCCTATCAAGATTCCATTGATAGCCCTGACTGATGTGGTTCAGTAGAATAAATGCTGGCCTGTGAACCAAAGGGCCACTGGTTCAATTCCCAGTCTAGGGCAGATGCCTGGGTTGCAGGACACGTCCACAGTGGGGGCATGCAAGAGGCAGCCACACATTGATGTTTCTCTCTCTTTCTCTTTCCATTCCCCTCACCAAAAATAAATAAAGTTTGAAAAAAGATTCCATTGGTGTATTTCACAGAACTAGAACAAATATCCAAAAATCAGTATGAAACCACAAAAGGCCCCGTATAGAATCAGTGATCCTGAGAAACTTGAACAATGTTGGAGGAATCACACAGTAATGGGGTAAGTGGAGCAGAGTTCCCTGGAAAATAGGGGAATCCCTCCAGGCCTGCAAAAGGCATGGAGGTGGGAAGGGTGCTGAGGGAGAGGAAGGCACTGCATCTGAGGCACATTGGATAACAAAGGCAGGTAAAACATCCTGTGCCTTCCTGAAGTGTGGAGCTGCAGAAAGAGGCTGTTGGCTGGGGCAAACTGTAAACGTGACTGTGAGAATGTGTGCCAGAAATGTCACTCATGACCTAGTCAGGGATGGTAGTAGCTCATACAGGACCTGCATGCCTGCATGAGTTGAGGTGGGGAGAGCTGGGTGTTGAATCCTGGACAGAGACATATGCCTGTGTGCCTGCACATATATACCCTAACTAAAGATGGCAGCTGAATGAGGGCGAAAGACACTGGGGAGCTGACAAAAATGGCAGACAATTATACACCATAGGGAGAGCCAGATATTCAGTCACTCATGAATTTCTGAGCTGAGCCTTTAAATGCAGCATGCTGAGAAACACGAAGTCTGTAGGTCTAGGCATTTTCTGCCCTTCCGCAGCTAGCCTGGTCAGTTGCAGGGAACCCAAGGTCCAGAGACTGAACATATTCATGCAGTCTGCAAGGTTTGGAAACATCGTCAGCACCACTCTTGCACAGAAGATGGTGGCAGAGCTGGTGATGCAGTGGGGGACCTACATGACCAAGGACACAGAAGCAATTGTGAGGTGATGGCTAGAGTAAAGGTAACTCTGAAGGAGAGAGACTGACTCTGGGAGAAAGACTCGGCAGATGCACATAGACTGGTGAGAGATGTTTGGAGCTAATTTGGTGCCTGGAATGCTGACCAGACTTCCGCATTTCTGAAGGATGGTACTTTAGAGTGGCATATTCTTTTTTTTCCTCTCTTTTTCAAAACTTTAACTGTTGTTCAAATACAGTTTTCTGCCTTTCACCCCCATCCCAGCCCACTGCCCTGCCCTCCCCACCTCCCTCCCATTTCCACTCCCCCCTTTTATTGTCCATATGTCCTTTATACTTATTCCTGTTACCCTGCCCCTTTGCCCCTGAAATTCCCTCACCTCTCCCCTCTGGTCACTGTCAGCCTGTTCTCTATTTCAGTGTCTTTTGTTATTGTTTGCTTGTTTTGTTTATTAAGTTCCTGTTAAAGGTGAGATATATGGTATTTATCTTTCACCACCTGGCTTATTTTGCTTAGCATACTGCTCTCCAGTATCATCCATGCTGTAGCAAAGGGTAAGAGCTCCTTCTTTCTTTCTGCTGCATAGAATTCCATTGTGTAAATGTACCATAGTTTTTGATCCATTAATTTTCTGATGGGCACTTAGATTGCTTCCAGCATTTAGTTATTGTAAATTGTGTTACTATGAACTTTGGGGTGCATAGGTTCTCTTGGATTGGTGTTTCAGGATTCATAGGATATAATCCTAGCAGTGGAATTCCTGGCTCAAAAGGGAGATTCATTTTTAGCTTCCTGAGAAAATTCCATACTGTTTTCCATAGTGGTAGCACCAGTCTGCAATCCCAACAAGAGTGCACTAGGGTTCCCTTTTCTTCAGAACCTCTCCAACACTTGTTTGTTGCTTTGTTTATGATAGGCATTCTCAATGGTGTGAAGTGGTATCTCATTGTGGTTTTAATTTGCATCTCTCTGAAAGCTAATGATACTGAGCATCTTTTCATGTGAATCTGGACCCTCTGTATGTCCTCCTTGGAGAAGTGTCTGTTCTAGTCCTTTCCCATTTTTTAATTGAGCTGCTTGTCTTCTTAGAGTGGAGTCGTGTGAGTTCTTTATATATTTTGGAGATGAAACCCTTGTCTGAAGTATCATTGGCAAATATGTTTTCCCATACAGTCGGTTCTCTTTTTATTTTAATACTGTTTTCTTTAGCCGTGCAGAAGTTTTTTATCTTGATGAGACCTCATTTGTTTATTCTTTTCTTTATATCCCTTGTTCTAGGGGACATATCAGTAAAAATATTGCTTCATGGGGTATCTGAGATTTTCCTGCCTATGTTCTCCTCTAGGACTTTAATGGTGTCACAGCTTATATTTAAATCTTTTATCCACTTTGAATTTATTTTTGTGCATGGTATAAATTGATGCTTAAGTTTCATTTTTTTTTTTTGTACATAGCTGTCCAGTTCCCCAACACCATTTGTTGAAGGGGCTATTTTTATTCCATTTTATGTTGCTGCCTCCTTTGTCAAAAATTAATTGACCATAGAGACTTGGGTTTATTTCTGGGCTCTCTGTTCTTTTCTATTGGTCTATGTGCCTGTTTTTATGCCAGTACCAGGCTGTTTTGATTACAGTGGCCTTATAATACAGTTTGTAGAAGGTATTGTGATCCTTCCTACATTGCTCTTCTTTCTCAAAATTGCAGCAGCTATTCGGGCTTGTTTTTGGTTCCATATGAATTTTTGAAATGTTCATTCTATGTCTGTGAAATATGCCATTGGTACTTTAATAGGTATTGCAATGAATCTGTGAATTGCTTTGGGTATTATTGACATTTTGTTGATGTTAATTCTTCCCACCCATGAACATCGTGTATGCTTCCATTTGTTTGTTTCTTCCTTAATTTCTTTCTTCAGTGTTGTGTAGTTTTCTGAGTACAGGTCTTTTAACTCCTTAGTTAAGTTTATTCTAAGTTATTTTATTTTTATTTTTGCTATAACAATTAGGATTTTTTCTCTGATTTCTGTTTCTGATATTTCATTGTTCATATTAAAAATGCCTTTGATTTCTGGATATTGACTTTGTATCTTGCTTTTTTGCCAAATTCATTAGGTAGAGCAGTTTTTTCACGGATTCTATAAGATTTTCTATGTACACTATCACATCATCTGCAAACAATGACAGTTTCCTTTCCTCCTTTCTGATTTGGATGCCTTTTATTTCCTTTTCTTGTCTGATCACTGTGGCTAAAACTTCCAATAATATGTTGACTAGAATTGGTGAAAGTGGAGAAACTTCTCTTGTTCCTGATCTTAGTGGAAAAGATTTTAGTTTTTCCCCATTAAGTATGAGGTTGGCTGTAGGCGTCCCACATATGGCCTTTATTACATAAAGGAATGATCCTTCTATTCCCACTTTGCTGAGTGTTTTTATTATAAATGGGTGTTGTACCTTATCAAATGCTTTTTCCATATCTATTGATATGATCATGAGATTTTTGTCTTTGCTTTTGTACATTTACTGATTTGCCGATATTGTACCATCCTTTCATCCCTGGGATGAATCCCACTTGGATATGGTGTATGACCTTTTTAATGTATTGTTGGATGTTGTTTGCCAATATTTTGTTGAGGGTTTTAGCGTCTATGTTCATCAGCAATATTGTCCTAAAGTGTTCTTTGTTGAGTCTTAATCTGGTTTTGGAGGTAGGATGATGTTGGCTTCATAAAATGAGTTTGGGAGTCTTCTTTCATTTTGAATTTTTTTGGAATAGTCTGTGAAGGATAGGGGTTAGCTCTTCACTAAATGCTTTGTAGAATTCCACTGTGAAACCATCCAGTCCAGGGATTTTTTGTGTTGGGCATTTTTTGATTACTGCTTAAATTTTATCTGCTGTTATTAGTCTGTTCATGCTTTTTGCTTCTTCTTCATTCAGTTTTGGAAGACTATATTTTTCTAGAAATTTGTCCATGTCACCTGGGTTTTCAAATTTCTTGGCATACAGTTCTTTGTAGTAATTTCTTACAGTCCTTTGTATTTCTATGGTTTCAGTTGTAATCTCTCCTCTTTCATTTCTGATTGTGTTTATTTGGGTCCTCTCTCTTTTTTTCTTGATGAGCCTGCTTAAAGGCTTGTTGATTTAGTTTTTCTTTCAAATAACCAGCTCCTGGTAGAATTGTGCTTTTAATCTGCATGTCATTTAATTCAGCTCTGATCTTGGTTATTTCCTTCTCTCTACTTGCTCTTGGCTGCTTTTGCTGTTGTTCCTCGAGTTTTTGTAGGCATAGGGTTAGGGTGTTTTTTTGAAATGTTTCTATCTTTTTTAGGTAGGCCTGTATGGCTGTGAACTTCCCTTGGAGGCTGCCTTTGCTGTGTCCCATAAGTTTTGAATCATTGTGAGTTCATATTCATTTGTTTCCAGAAACTTTTTTATTTCTTCCCTAATTTCATTTTTGACCCATTTGTTGTTTAATAGAATGTTATTCAATTTCCATGATTTTGAGTGTTTTGGTTTTTTTCCTTGAGGTTGGTTTCTAGTTTCAGTCCCTTGTAGTCGGAAAAAATGATTGATATGATTTAAATTTTCTTGAATATGTTGAGGCTTGTTTTGTGTCTTATCATGTGGTCTATTTTTGAGAATGCTCCATATGCATTTAAAAAGATGTGTATTTAGCTTCTTTGAGATGAAATACTCTGTATATATTAGTAAAGTCCATTTGATATAAGGCATTGTTCAGTGCCACAATATATTTTGATATTTTCAGTGGAAGAGGTGTCCATTATTGACAGTGAGGTGTTAAAATCCCCTACTATAATTGTGTTTCTGTCAATATCTTTCTTGAAGTCCTCTAAGATTTTCTTCATGTATTTGGGTGCTCCTATGTTGGATGCATATATATTTACAATGTTTATGTCTTCTTGGTGGATTCTTCCCTTGAGTATTATGAAGTGACCTTCTGGGTCTGTCCTTATGGCCCTTTTTTTGAAGTGTAATTTGTCTGGTATGAGTATTGCTACCCCGATATTTTTTTCCCGTCCGTTTGCTTGGAAAATTTGTTTCTAGCCCTTCACTTTGAGTCTCTGTAGATCTTGTGTCCTGAGGTGGGTCTCTTGTAGGCAGCATATGTGTGGGTCATGCTTTCTTATACATTCAGCTACTCTATGCCTTTTGATTGGAGCATTTAGTCCATTTATCTTTAAGGTCATTATTGATAGGTACTGATTCATTGCCATTTTCATACTTATGTTTCTCTCTCTCTCTCTCTCCCCCCTTCTTTTTTCTTAAAGCAGTCCCTTTAGCATCTCTTGCAGAACTGGTTTGTTAGAGGTGTATTCTTTTAGATTTCTTTTGTCTGGGAAGTCCCTTATTTGGCCTTCTATCTTGATTGAAAACTTTGCTGGGTAAAGTAGCCTTGGTTGCAGGCCTTTGGTTCTCATTACTTGGAATATTTCTTGCCATTCTTCTCTGGTTTGGAGCATTTCCATTGAGAAGTCAGCTGCTAACCTTACTGGGGCTCCCTTGTATGTTACTTCCTTTTTCTCCCTTGCTGCCTTTAAGATTCTCTCTTTGTCTTAAAATTTTGCCATTTTAATTATGATGTGTCTTGAAGTGGGCCTCTTTGGGTTCCTCTTGATTGGGACTCTGTTTTTCTGGGATTTGTATGACTTTTTTCTGTCATCAAATTAGGGAAGTTTTCCATCATTACTTTTCGAACTGGTTTTCTATTTGTTGCTCTTCTTCTTCTCCTCCTGGCATACTTATTATACAGATATCATTACATTTCATATTTTCCTGCATTTCCTTTAATCCCTCTTCATTCTTTCTGATCCTCTTTTCCTTTTCTTGCTCTTTCTGGGTGTTTTTTCCTATGTCGTCCTCCAGCTCACTAATCCAATCTTCTGCTTCATGGATCCTGCTTTTGATTCCTTCTACTATGTTCTTCAGCTCAGAAATTGTATTCTTCATTTCCTCTTGGGCCTTGTTGATAGTTTCTATTTCCTTCTTCATGTTGATATAGTTTGCAATGAGTTCATTATAATTTCTGGTAATTTTCTGTGAGTTCTTTGAGCTTCCTGATAACAATCGCTTTGAACTCAGTATCTGATTGTTGAGTCGCCTCTATTTTATTTAGCATTATTTCTGTAGCTTCCTCCTCTCCTTTCATTTTGGGGATTGTTTCTTTGTCTTCCCATTGTTTTTGAGACTCTTGTTAGCCTCTGCTTCTTAAATTAATGGGTTCTGACTCCCTTTGTTCATGGTGTGAACTTCTATGGTAGAATACCTGTGAGATTCATTGGTGCTGTCTCCTTGATCTCTTGAGCTCACTGGTTTTCAGTTCTCATTTATGTTGGCTCTGTGCTTGTCTTTGGGTTTTGATTGGTTTTTGGTCTTTCTTTGGTGGGTCTTTCCCACCTGCTTGTTAACTGATGTCACTCTGTTCACCACCTCTTTTATTTTGTTGTGCTGGTGTGGGCAGGTTTTGTTGTAGTTCGTTCTTCCATGTGTAGAAGATTTTGAGGATTCTCTGTTGCTCTTGTTCATGTGTTTCTTCCAGGTAATTTCTCTGCTATTTAGTTGTATTTCCAGATAGGTCCTGGATTGAGGTTAGTGTGGCTTCCACTCCCTCATTCAACTTCTTCTATTGTTATCTGATGGTTATTCCTTTGTTTGTGGGTTTTGTCTCCCACCAGGTATCCTTGTGTTCACAGCTACCACCTACACTTTTTTGTGATCAGTGGTTGGATGAAGGCAAAATGGTTGAAGACAGCAAGAGCGTGTTCTATGATATTTACAGTAGCAGCTGGTAGAGAAGAGACAGGAGATCCTTTGTCTATGTATAGTGTTAACCATGATCTTCCACCCAACTAGCCACATTTTAGAAAGGGTGGAAAGAAGATAAGACTCTTGTTTGGGAGGGAAAGTTTGTGACTTGGGTCTAGAAAGCAGTGAGCTTGTGGGAGTTCAGATTATGAGGTAAAGTGAGAATAAAGGATAGAAAATAGGTGTAGTGTGTGAGAGAATAGAGTTAACCACAATAGCGATAGAGTTCAGGAAACCGTGAAGTGGGCTAAGACCTGGGAGGGGTGCTGTGTAGTATTTACAACTGTATGGAACAGCTATTATTCACAATAGTATTAGAGCCACAATCATATGACAGAATCTATGTGATCTGGATAACCAGAATAGGGAATATAGGGCCTAGAGTAGTGTGCTAATGGAAGACAAGTGAAGGAAAAGACAGTAAATTAACAATACACTATGAAAGAGAGAACAAGGGAAACCTGTCAAATGATACAATTTAACCAGCCAAGGAAAGAAGACTAAATAGAAAGAAGAGGAATACAAAAACACTAATAAAATAAGAGATGAAAGAATAATGAAAAATAATAATAATACAAATATGCAATAACTTGCAGGTTCTCTGTAGTAGCAAATTGAAATTTGTCTCACTGTCTCAGCTGTTGGGATGACCCCTCTTTGGGCCCAACACTGGTGTTTTCACAGTTCCAGGTTTGCTTGTTTTTTTTCTCACTTGTGGGAATCAAAAAAAAAAAAAGAAGGAAGGAAGGATGAAGAGATAAAATATGAAAGAAAGGAAGAAGAAATAAAACAAGAAAGAAGGAAAGAGAGGAAAAAGGAGTCGAAAGATAAAAAAATAATTTAAAAAAAACCCAAAGAATTACTTAAAAAAAAAAAAAAAGCCTCTTGCTGGTTTCAAACTGGCCAAACCAGTTTTGCTGGTCTTCCTGGCTGCAGCAGGCTGAGGGGTGATTGTTTTCCCTTTTCTCATTTCCTGATCCACACTCAGACTCCAGCCCAGCTCCCCAGCAGCTTCTGGTCTCTCAGGTTGCACTCTCCTGGGGCTGTGAATGTGAGTGACGGGTGCCTCTCCCCAGGGCTTTGGGTATGGCTGCCAGGCCTTCCTCAGAGCTACTGTTCCCAGTGCTATGGGTGTGGGCTCCTGGGCCCCTCTCTGAGGCTTTGGGTATGGGCTCAGAGCCTTCTGCAGATCGCACTCTCCCTGGTTTTTGGGCATGCACACTTGGCCAGGCCGCCTCCGGTCCCTCAGGTTCGCACTCTTCCCAGGGCTATGAGTGCGTGAGCAGTGCATTCTGTGCCACCTAGGGAGCACCACATGTCTGGGCAGGGAGGAGGCCAGAGTGGCTGCTGCAGGAGAATTTTTTCACTTTTTCTTTTTGAGAAATTCCTCCTACTCGAGCCTGCCTCTCCATACAGAGGTCTGACCTCTTGCACAGCCCAATTCTCCAACCAGACTGGGGACTCTCTGGGTCAGGACACATCATGGCCCAACTCTCAACTCTCCCCAGCCAGTGTCCACAGACTCCGTAGGTGCTCACAGCTGCTGTGTGTTTGCCACTTATTCCTTATTCTGCTCTCTGTGACTTCAAGCAACCATGTCTATCCCAGGGCTACTCAAACCTTGTTTGTCAGGGGAGGGAGCCATTGACCCATCTCTCTCCCAAGAACCCTGTGGCAGACTCAGTGGGCAACAGGCCTGGGGCTGCAGGCACCCTGGTCCCTGTGCTGGTCCCAGGGACCTTATTGTCCCAAAGCACTCTCCTTATTTTATTATGTTTTATTTTAATGTCCTCTACAGTTTTTGTTCTTCTATCTTCATATATGCTGGGGTACTGTTGGCTGTTTGCTCTGTTCTTCCATAGATTGCCTAGGTTTTGCTCCTGTGTGTAGGGGCAGGGGGAATCTGCTCCTTCCTACCTCACTGCCATCTTCAATCTCCTTGAGTGGCATATTCTGAAACTGGTCTGGCTTGGCAGAATGAGGCAAGGCTATTAATTTTGGAGAGTTTTTAAAGGGAGTGGGACTTAACAGCAGAAAGGCTTGCACTCTCTCTCTCTCTCATGCTCTAGGTACGGAGAAGTTGCTCTAGGTACAGGTGCCCACTCTTGGATGTAGAGTCCCATGCTGGGACATGTGCCTCCCTGGGTTCCAGCATCTTGGACACTATGATTGAGGTTCTGGGCATGGTGCATGGTTCATAGACCACTACATAGACAACAAGAGTAGCACATCACAGATCCTAAAAGAAAGAAGTGTTTTGAGAAGATGGTGATTCTGAAACCCACAAGTGCACATTCTGAAGAGGATGAAGATCTTTTGCGTGACTGACTTAAGGACAGATAGAGAAAATGGGAACTTGTGGACATGATTTTGGCTTGTAGTCTTTTGGGGAGCAAGGAAAGTTCTGGGTCTTGGGGGACAGAAGGGCTCAGAGTAGGAGTGCTCTCAGCCCCCTGAAGGTTGAAACCCTGTTAATAAATGTAGGAGACCATTCTGTGTGGCATGGGCCCAGCTCCCACTCGGAGATGCACAGGATCCATGCCAATGGATAGGTTCTCCCATGGGGAATCAGGCCTGCACTGTGCCTGGACTGCTGTGAGATTTGCTTTTGCTAAAACTCCCTCACCCTGAATTGAGACAGCAAGTGCTTACTGTAACTTCCTAAAATCCATGCTAAACCTTGCAAGGACCAGTGTAACTGGCCCAAACCACTTTTCCCTTTTCCTTTGCAAATATCCTTCTTCTGTGATGTGTTTAGCAGCATTGGCTCCTTTATTGTCTGTAAAAGATAACCACTAAAGTGAACCTGTGTATAGTAAATGAGGACCATCATGTAATATGCTGAGAAACCCAATAAAGGTCAGTCAGGGCAAGGGCCAAGGCTTTTGCTCCCCTTGAGAGAAAAGCCATGCTGTCCCCTTTTCTCCACTGGACTCAGTAGTCCGTGTGAATGTCTCATTTTATCCATAACAACACGGACACTGTGGACCGGTGTCTGCATCAAATAAAAACCTATTTTCTTCAACACAAATAGCTTGATCATGTGCCTTAAAGGTACCAAGAGGTTGAAACCCAGTTTGAATGGTTACAACAGTACCAAATATGAAACTATATAGTATAAGGCCATAGAAATCAAAACAGCATGATACTGGCAAAAAAAAAAAAAAAATCCAAAACAAAAAGCCCAGACACATAGATCAATGAAAGAGAGTAGAGAGCCCAGAAATAAACCCACAACTTACAGTCAATTAATGTTTAACAGAGGAAGTAAGAACATACAATAGGTTAATGATAGTTTATTCAATAAATGGTGTTGAGAAAATTGGACAGATATGTGCAGAAAAATGAAAATATACCACCTTCTTACACCAGAAACAAGAATAAATTAAAAATAGATTAAAGACTTAAATGGTAGACTAAAACCTAAAGAATTATAGAAGAAAACTTAAGCAGCAAAATTTGAGATATTGCTTGTAGCAATATTTTATCAGGTATACCTCCCCAGGCAAGGCGGACAAAAAAAACTTCATCAACAAAATTAAAAGACAACCCACAGAATGGGAGAATATATTATCCAATATATTTGATAAGGGGTTAAGATCCAAAATTTATAAAGAACTTTTAAAACTTAACACAAAAAAACCTCAATCCAATTAAAAAATTGGCAAAGGACCTAAATAGACACTTCTCCAAAAGGGACATATAGATGACCAATAGACATATGAAAAGATGCTCAATGTCACCAATCACCAGAGAAATGCAAATCGAAACTACAATGAAATATCATCTCACACCTGTCAGAATGACTATCACCAATAAACAAACAAGCCACAAGTGCTGGTAAGGATGTGTACAAAGGGCAACCCTTTTGCCCTATTAGTGGGAATGCAGATTGGTGCAGCCACTGTGGAAAGCAGTATGAGGATACCTCATAAAATTAAAAATGGATCTGCCTTTTGATCTAGCTATCCCACTTCTGGGAATATATATGAAGGAACCCAAAACACTAATTTGAAAGAAGATAAGGACTCCTATGTTCATTGCAGCTTTATTTACAATCACCAAGATTTGAAAGCAGCCCAAGTGTTCCTCAGTAGATGAATAGATAAAACAACTATGGTACATTTACACAGTGCAATACTATTCATGTATAAAAAGAGGAAAATTTTACCCTTAGTGACAGTATGGATGGACCTGGAGAATGTTATGCGAAGTGAAATAAGCCAGTCAGAGAAAGACAAATACCATATGATTTTACTCATGTGTGGAACATAGTGAACAAACACAACTAACAAGCAAAATAGAGACAGTCTCATAGATATAGAGCAAGATGATAGATAAGGTTGGGGGAGAGTAGGGAGTGGAGGGATTGAGCAAAAAGGAAAAAGGACTTCTGGACATGGATAACAGTATGGTGATTGTGGGGTGCAGGGGATAAAATGGGACTAAATGGTCATGGAAAAAATACAATGAAAATAAAAAAACAATGAATGTGTTAACATTGAGATCTAGGAGGAAATCGAGAGGTACTTTGAAACAAAATAAAATGAGAATACAACAACGGAAAATGTATAAGATGCAGCTAAAGCAGTCCTAAGAGAAAAATTTATAGCATTACAGGCCTACCTTAAGAAACAAGAAGAATCTCAATACACAATCTAATTACACTTAAAAGAACTTGAAAAAGAACCCAAAACAAAGCCCAAAGTGAGTAGAATAAAGGAAATCATAAGGATCAGAGCAGAAATAAATAAAATAATACCTAAAAAATTGAATGTGGTGAAGATGGCGGTGGGGTAGGTGGAAGTGCAGCCCACTTATTCCTGCACTCAGCTGGAACACCTAGCCTATCTTCTGAGGAACAGAGTGAACAGCCAACAGAATCCCAGCTTATATGAAGTTTGGAGGCCAAAAACTGTAGCGGTTGTTGAAAAGCAGATGGTAAGGAGATTGTGTTGGGATGTTAGGATCCCTGCAACTGGTGTGGGTACCAAGGCTGCTGCAGTTCCAAACCTGGTGTATGATGCCAGGGTCAGTGGCTGCCAGAGGATCTTTGGAGAAAAACTGGATCAGCAGTTCACTCTCCTACCAGAGCCAGGAAGACAGCATGGCACCAGGATGGACCTGGATGCTTGAAGTCACTGCGGGGAATAATGACAAAGTGGGAGATGAATAGAGGCAGTGTTTACCTGCTGGGACTGTGGATGCCAGCTACATCATTACCAGTGAAATTAAGTAGCTGGGTAACACCTGGAGAAGGTAGAAGAGTTGGGCCATGTCAGACCCTGACCCAAAGAGTCCCCAGACTGGTCATAAAGTTGGACTGAGTGAAAAGCTGGGCGCTTGTTAAGAATGGTGGGCTTAAACAAGGGGATTTTTAGTATTTGGAGGAAGACAGCAGGGATCAGGGAGTTAGCAGTCCCTAGAGAGACTTAATTTAGTGGCAGAGCTGAACTGCCCTGAAGGGACTTTGAGAGTGTGCAGCACCCAGTCCAGCAAAGAGGGAGGAGGAGGTGGAGTGTGAGTTGCTATTCGTCAGTGCACCTCACAGCTGGCACAACTGGTGGCTTAAAGGTGCTGACCTGGTGCAGATAGACAGTGGGAGCTGACAGTACACAGAGGACCTGGGCTGGAGGCTGGGCAACTGTGAATATTGCAGCCCAGACCAGGCCCCCATCCTCGAAAAGTCACAGGATGGGAGAAAAGCAAAGCCCAGCCACCCTCTGCCTGCAGCATCCAGGAAGACAAGCAGAACTCCCACGTGTGGTTTAAAGTCAGCAGGAAGCAACCACACCAAGTGTAAGACAATAAGACCTGGAGCTGTGAAAGGACCAGAGACAGAACCAGAGAGGGATTATAAGGGTAAAGGTAACAACTGAGGAAGCGAGACAAATTTCACTTTGCTGTCCTACAGAACTTGCATTTTATCTTTTATTTTTATTATTTCTTTATTTTTCTTTCTTTAATTTTATTATTTTTATTTCTCTTCTTTGTGTTTAGTTTTCTTTGTTCTGTTTGATTGTTTAATTGCATGTTTAACTGGCTTTCTTTGTTCTCCCTTTCACATTTCATTTTAATTTAGATTCTTTCACTTCACTCGTGTTCCAATAGCATACTACTGTTTTTTAAGTTATTTTTATATTTTTAAATATATTTTATTGATTATGCTATTACAGTTGTCTCATTTCTCCCCCATCATTCCCCTCACCCTGCACACCCCCTCCCACCCATATTCCCCCCTTTAGTTCATGTCCATGTGTTATAAGTTCTTTAGTAGCTTCTACATTTCCCACACTACTCTTTCCCTCCCCCTGTCTATTTTCTACCTACTGTCTATGCTACTTATTCTCTGTACCTTTTCCCCCTCTCTCCAACTCCCATTCCCCTGTGGCTAACCCTCCATGTGATCTCCATTTCTGTGTTTCTGTTCCTGTTCTATTGTTTGCTTAGTTTGCTTTTGTTTTAGTGTAGTTGTTAATATCTGTGAGTTTGCTGTCTTTTAACTGTCATATTGTTTATCTTCTTTTTATTAGATAACTTCCTATAAATTTTTTAAAAATTTTATTTTATTTTAATTGTTGTTCTTGTACAGTTTCTTGTCTTCTACTCCCATCCCAGCCCACAGCCCCAGCCTTCCCCAGCCTCCTCCCATTTCCAAACCCCCTAGTTTTTGTCCAAGTGCCATTTATACTTGTTGCTCTAAACCTTTCCCCTTTCCCCCTGAAATTCCCTCCCCTCTCCCCTCTGGTCACTGTCAGCCTGTTCTCTATTTCAGTGTCTTTGATTACATTATGCTTGTTTGTTTCTTTTGTTGATTAGGTTCCTGTTAAATGTGAGATCATATGATATTTGTCTTTCACCTCCTGGCTTATTTCGCTTAGCATAATGCTCTCCAGTTCCATCCATGCTGTTGCAAAGGGTAGGAGCTTCTTTCTTTCTGCTGCATAGAATTCCATTGTGTAAATGTACCATAGTTTTTTGACCCATCATTTACTGATGGGCACCTAGGTGGCATCCAACACTTGGCTATTGTAAATTGTGCTTCTATGAACATTGGGTGCATATGTTCTTTTGGATTGGTGTTTCAGGGTTCCTAGGATATAATCCTAGCAGTGGAATTGCTGGGTCAAAAGGTAGATGCACTTTTAGTTTTCTTAGAAATTTCCATACTGCTCTCCATGGTGGTTGTACCAGTATGCAATCCCACCAACAGTGCACTGGGGTCCCCTTTTCTCCACAACCTCTCCAACACTTGTTTGTTGCTTTGTTTATGATGGCCGTTCTGACTGGTGTGAAGTGGTATCTCATTGTAGTATCAGTTTGCATCTCTCTGATAGCTAGCCATACTGAAAATCTTTTCATGTGTCTCTGGATCCTCTGTATGTCCTTGGAGAAGTGTCTGTTCAAGTCCTTTGCCCATTTTTTAATTGGGTTGCTTGTCTTCTTAGAGTGGAGTCATGTAAATTCTTTATATAATTTGAAGATTAAACCCTTGTCTGAGGTATCATTGGCAAATATGTTTTCCCATACAGTTGGTTCTGTTTTTATTTTAATACTGTTTTCTTTAGCCATGCAGAAGCTTTTTATTTTGATGAGATCCCATTTGTTTATTCTTTCCTTTATGTACCTTGCTTTAGGGAACATATCAGTAAAAATGTTACTGCAAGAAATATCTGAGGTTTTCCTGCCTATGTTCTCCTCTAGGATTTTAATGGTGTCACAGCTTATATTTAAATCTTCTATCCACCTTGAATTTATTTTTGTGTATGCCGTAAGTTGGTGTTTGAGTTTCATTTTTTTTTCATGTAGCTGTCCAGTTCTCCCAACACCACTTGTTGAAGAGGCTACTTTTCCTCCATTTTATGTTGCTGCATTCTTTTTTGAATATTAATTGACTGTAGAGACTTGGGTTTATTTCAGGGCTCTCTGTTCTATTCCACTGGTCCATGTATCTGTGTTTAGGCCATTACCAGGCTGTTTTGATTACAGTGGCCTTGTAATACAGTTTGGTGTCAGGTATTGTGATCCCTCCTACTTTGCTCTTCTGTCTCAAAATAGCTGCAGCTATTTGGGGTCGTTTATGGTTCCATACAAATTTTTGAAGTGTTTGTTAAATACGTGAAATATGCCATTGGTACTTTAATAGGTATTGCATGGAATCTGTAAATTGCTTTGGGTAGTATGGACAATTTGATGATGCTAATTCTTCTGATTCATGAACATGGTATATGTTTCCATTTGTTTGTGTTCTTGATTTCTTTCTTTAGTGTTGTGTAGTTTTCTGCATACAGGTCTTTTACCTCCTTGGATAGGTTTAAACCTAGGAATTTTATTTTTCTTTTTGCTATATCGAATGGTATTTTTTTCTTGACTTCTGATTCTGCTCTTTCATTTTTGGCATACACAAATGCCTTTGACTTCTGGATATTGACTTTGTATTCAGCTGTTTGGCCAAATTCATTTATTAGGTCAAGCAGCTTTTTGGCCAAGAATATAGGATTTGCTATGTACACTGTTATGTCATCTGTGAACAATGGTAGTTTTGTTTCCTCCTTTCCAATTTGGATGCCTTTTATTCCCTTTTCTTGTCTAATCACTGTGGCTAATACTTCCAATACTATATTGAATAGAAGTGGTGAAAGTGGACGACCTTGTCTTGTTCCTAATCTTAGTGGGAAAGATTTAATTTTTTCCCCTTTGAGTATGATGTTGGCTGTAGGTCTCATATATATGGCCTGTATTATGTTGAGGAATGCTCCCTCAATTCCCACTTTGCTGAGTGTTTTTATCATAAATGGGTGCTGTACCTTATCAAATGCTTTTTCCACATCTATTGATATACTCATGTGATTTTTGTGTTTGCTTTTGTTTATGTGATGTATTACATTTACTGATTTGTGAGTATTAAATCATCCTTGCATCCCTGGGATGAATCCCAATTGGTCATGGTGTATGACCTTTTTAATCTGTTATTGGATGCGGTTTGCCAATATTTTTTTGAGGGTTTTAGCATCTATGGTCATCAGCAATACTGGCCTGAAGTTTTCTTTCTTTGTTGTGTCTTTATCTGATTTGGGGATTAGGATGATGCTGGCTTCATAAAAAGAGTTTGGGAGTCTTCCATCATTTTGCGTTTTTTGGAACAGTCTGTGAAGGACAGGGGTTAGCTCTTCCTTAAATGCTTTGTAAAATTCTCCTGTGAAACCATCTGGTCCAGGGCTTTTGTGTGTTGGGGGTTTTTCGATTACTGTTTCAATTTCATCTGCTGTTATTGGTCTGTTCAGGCTTTCTGCTTCTTCTTCATTGAGGTTTGGGAGATTATATTTTTCTAGAAACTTGTCCATTTTACCTGGGTTTTCAAATTTCTTGGGGTACAGTTCTTCATAGTAATTTCTTACATTCCTTTGTATTTCTGTGGTGTCAGTTGTAATCTCTCCTCTTTCATTTCTGATTGTGTTAATTTGGGTCCTCTGTTTTTTTTCTTGATGAGCTTGCTTAAAGGCTTGTTGATTTTGTTTATCTTTTCAAAGAAACAGCTCCTGGATTCATTGATCCTTAGAATTGTGCTTTTAGTCTCTATGTCATTTAATCTGCTCTTATCTTGGTTATTTCCTTCCCTCTACTTGCTCTGAATGGTCTTTTTTGTTGTTCCTCAAGTTCTTGTAGCTGTAGGGTTAAGTTGTTTGAGATGTTTCTATCTTTTTTAGTTAGGCCTGTATCATTACGAACATCCCTCTGAGGACTGCCTTTGCTGTGTCCTATAAGTTTTGGTTCATTGTGAGTTCATTTTTTTTTTGTTTGTTTCTGGAAACTTTTTGATTTCCTTCCTTATTTCATTTTTGAACCATTCATTGTTTAATAGTATGCTATTCAATCTGCATGACTTTGAGGATTTTGGGTTTTTCCCCTTGGGTTTGGATTCTACTTTTAGTCACCTGTGGCTGGAGAAAATGGTTGGTATGATTTCAATTTTCTTGAATTTGTTGAGGCTTATTTTGTGTCCTATCATGTGGTCTATCTTTGAGAATGTTCCATGTGCACTTCAAAAGAATGTGTATTTAGTTTCTTTGGAATGAAGGGCTCTATATGTATGTCAGTTAAGTCCATTTCATCTAGAGTATTGTTCAATGTCACAATATCTTCGTTGGTATTTTGTTTAGAAGATCTGTCCAATTTTAACAGTGGGGTGTTAAAATCTTGGGTTTCTGTCAATATCTTTCTTGAAGTCCTCAAAGATTTTCTTTATATATTTATGCACCAATATAGGTGCTCCTATATTTGTTGCATATATATTTACAATGTTTATATCTTCTTGGTGGATTCTTCCCTTGAGTATTATGAAGTGACCTTCTAGGTCCCTCTTTATGGTTCTTCTTTTGAAGTCTATTTTGTCTGATATGAATATTGCTACCCCGGCCTTTTTTTCCCTGTCCATTTGCTTGTAAAATTTGTTTCCAGCCCTTCACTTTGTTTCTGTTTAGGTCTTTTGTCCTGAGGTGGGTCTTTTGTAGGCAGCATATGTGTGGGTCATGCTTTCTTATCTATTCAGCTATTCTATGCCTTTTGATTGGAACATTTAGTCCATTTACATTTAAGGTTATTATTGATAGGTACTTATTTATTGCCATTTTTGTACCTGTGTTCCTCTCTCTCTCTCTCTCTCTCACTCTCGCTCTCTCTCTCTCCCTTCCTTTCTTTAACGCAGTCTCTTTAGTATCGCTTGCAGAACTGGTTTGGTAGAGGTGTATTCTTTTAGATTTCCTTTTTCTGGGAAGCTCCTTATTTGGCCTTCTATCTCGATTGAAAGACTTTCTGGGTTAAGTAGTCTTGGTTGCAGGCCTTTGGTTCTCATTACTTGGAATATCCTTGCCATTCTTTTCTGGCTTGGAGCATTTTCATTGAGAAGTCATCTGCTAACCTTATCAGCACTCTCTTGTATGTTACTTCCCTTTTCTCCCTTGCTGCCTTTAAGATTCTCTCTTTGTCTTGGAATTTTTCCATTTTAATTATGATGTGTATTGAAGTGGGTCTCTTTGGGTTCCTCTTGATTGGGACTCTCTGTGTTTCCTGGATTTGTGTGACTTTTTCTGTCATCAAATGAATGGAAGTTTTCCATCATTACTTTTTCAAATAGGTTTTCTGTCCCTTGTTTTTCTTCTTTTCCCTCTGGTATCCCTATTATATGGATATTATTACATTTCATATTGTCTTGCATTTCTCTTAATCCCTCTTCATTCTTTCTGAGCCTCTTTTCCTTTTCTTGCTCTTCCTGGATTTTTTTTCTACTTTTTCCTCCAACTCGCTGATCTGATCTGCTTCATCAATTCTGCTTTTCATTCCTTCCACTGTGTTCTTCAGTTCAGAAATTGTATTTTTCATTTCCTCTTTGGCCTTGTTGATACTCTCTATTTCCTTTTTCATGTTGATATAGTTTGCAGTGAGTTTCTCGTAGCTTCCCTATAGTTTCTGGTAGCTCCTTGAGAGCTCTTGGAGCTTCCTGACAACCATTGCTTTGAACTCAAAATCTGATAGTTGACTTGCCTCCATTTCATTTAGCATTCTTCCTGGGGCTTCCACCTTTTCTTTCATTTCTGGATTGTTTCTTTGGCTTCCCATTGTTTGTGCAGCTCTTCTTGTTAGGCTCATCTTGTTAAATTGATTTCTTCTGGTTCCCTGGTTTTATAGTGTGACCTTCTGCAGTAGAATACCTGTGAGATTCAGTGGTGCTGTCTCCTTTGGGTATTGTGTTGTTCACAGCTTCCACTGTCTCAGCTGTTGAAATGCCCCCTCTTTGGGACCAACTCTGATTTTTTCAGATTTCCAAGGTTCTTTAATTTTGTTTTGTTTTGTTTTTGTCTCACTCGTGGGTATTTAAAAAGAGAAAACAGGAAGAAAACAAGAAAAAGAAGAAAAAAATGAAAAGAGAAGAAAGAAGAGCAGAAAGAAAAGAAAAGAAAGGAAAAGAAAAAAGAAAAGAAAAGAAAGAAAGGAAGAAGAGATAAAATTGTAAAGAAAGGAAGAAGGAATAAAGCAAGCAAGAAGTAATGAGAAGCAAAAGGAGTTGAGGGGTAATAAAGATAAAAATAATGAAAAAATAATTTAAAACACACACACGCACACACACACACACTCACACATGCACAAAGACAACTCTTGCTGTTTTCACACTTGCCAAGCTGGTTTTTCTAGTCTTGCTGGCTGCTATGGCTGAGGGGTTATGGTATCGCTTTTCCCCCCTGTTCAGCACTCAGTTATCTTTGGGCTACTGTCCTCAGAGCTAGCCTGGGGCCTCTCTACACAAGGCCTCAGGCGTATCTTCTGAGGGGCGTGAGCCTACCGCTGTCAGGTGCTGGCTCTTATGATCTCCCAGCTGTCCACGCAGGGGCGCCAACTGTCACGTGGGTGCCTATTGGTCACCATGCAGTTCCCCATTGGTGCACAGGTGCAGCGCAGGTCCTCAGTGTAGCATGGGCACCAAGAAAGCATGCAGTGCAGGACCCCAGTCGCGTACTGGTGCCGATGGATCCCAGCTCAGCTGTCCCCAATGGCGTGCGGGCGCAGACAGTCGTGCGAGCTTGGACATGCAGTCCCCCTCAGGGCTATGAGACCTTAACTCCTTGCTGTGAGATTTCAAGCAACCAGGTTTATCTCAGTGCTGCTAAAACCTTGTTTGGCTGGGCCGGGAGCAGTTGACCCGGCTCTCTCCCTAGAGTCTTATGGCCAGCGCTGGCCCGGGATCTTAGCCGCTGCCCTGGTGTCTGTGCTGCTGGAGTACTCTCCTTATTGTCTGTTTTTCAATGTCCGCTGCACTTTTCAATCTCCTATTTTCAAATATGCTGTGTTTCTGATGTCTGTTTGCTCTGTTCTGCCATAAATTGGCCAGGTTTTTCTCCTGTGTATAGGGGGAAGTGGAATGTGCTTCCTCCTACCGTGCTGCCATCTTCCTTCCTCCCCTTTAACATTTCATATAATAAGGGCTTGGTGATGATGAACTCCTTTAACTTGACCTTATCTGAGAAGCACTTTATCTTCCCTTCCATTCTAAATGAAAGCTTTGCTGGATAAATCAATCTTGGATGTAGGTACTTGGCTTTCATGACTTGGAATACTTCTTTCCAGCCCCTTCTTGCCTGTAAGGTGTCTTTTGAGAAATCAGCTGACAGTCTGATGGGAACTCCTTTGTAGGTGACTGTCCCCTTATCCCTTGCTGCTTCTAGAGTTCTCTCCTTCATTTTAATCTTGGCTAATTTAATTATGGTGTGCCTCGGTGTGTTCCTCTTTGGGTCCAATTTCTTTGGGACTCTCTGAGCTTCCTGGACTTCCTGGAAGTCTATTTCCTTTGCCAGATTGGGGATGTTCTCCTTTATTATTTGTTCAAATAAGTTTTCCACTTGTTGCTCTCCCTCTTCCCTTCTGGTACCCCTACAATTCAGATGTTGGGACGTTTAAAGATGTCCTGGAGATTCCTAAGCTTCTCCTCATTTTTTTGAATTCTTGTTTCTTCATTCTTTTCTGTCTGGTTGTTGCTTCCTTCCTTCTGGTCCACTCCATTGATTTGAGTCCCAGTTTTCCTCCCATCTCTATTGGTTCCCTGTGCATTTTCCTTCATTTCTTTTATTGTAGCCTTCATTTGTTCATCTAATTTGTGAGCAAGATCAACCAATTCTGTGAGCTTCCTGATCACCAGGGCTTTGAAGTGTGCATCTGATAGGTTGGCTATCTCTTTATTGCTTAGATTAATTTGCTCTGGGGCTTTGATTTGTTCTGCCATTTGAGCCTTTTTTTTTTTTTTTTGGTCTGGTCATAGCTGTTATGCAGTGAGGGTTGGAGCCTTAGGTGTTCCCAGGGCAGGGCAGCCCAGTTGCTGGGTAGTGATGCTGTATGGCGGGCAGGGTCTGAGAAGAAACAATGGCGCTTGCTCCACTCTCTCTCAGATTCCAGAACCTTCTGCTGCTTCCTCTTCACCTGGATTATCTGCATGCAAATGTGGAACCACCTGGTCGGCCAGCTGCATTGCTTGGTCTCACTGGGTCTACACCATTGCCACCCCATACCCGGGGTTTGCTAGTCACTGCCTGTGCACCTGGGATCTTCCAACTGCCGCTGCCTGTGTGCTTGGGTCTGCCAACCTCCAATTTTTTCTTCCAGGACTCTGCCCCTCTTACCGGTTGGATGAACGGTTGTTGGACTTCCATATAGTTCAATTTTCTATCAGTTCTAGTAGTTTTCTTGTTTCTAATTCTTTGTTGTCCTTAATTTTGGTTGTGTGGAGGCACAGTGTGTCCACCTTCACCTCCACCTTGGCTGGAAGTCCAATAGCATACTACTCTTGATAGTATACTTTCTATTCTTGTTATTCAGATCATATAGATTCTGTCATATTATTGTTGTTCCAGTAGTATTGTAAATAATTGTTGTTCCATATAATTGTAAATACTACGCAGCACCCCTCCTTGATCTTAGCCCATTTCACTATCTTCTTGACCTTTATTACTATTGTGGTTAATTCTATTCTCTCCCATGCTATGCCTGCTTTCTATTCTCTACTCTCACTCTATCTCATCATCTAACATCACACAAGTGTTCTGTTTTCTGGATTCAGCTCACATTCCTTCTTCCCTCTAATTAGAGACTTATCGCTTTTTCACATTTTATAAAAAGTGGCTAGTTGGGTGAAATATTGTGGTTATTGCTGTACTTCTTCAAAGGATCTCCTATCTGTTTTCTACTTGTTGGTACTTTAAATCCTATACAATACTCTCCTGCTGCCTTAATCCATTTTGCCCTCACCCTACCACTGATCAAAAATAAGATAAGGTGGGAATTGTAAACATCATTAAACACACTGGAGGAGTGAATCCACCAATAAAGGAACCACCAACAGGTAAAACCCAAGTACAACAAGAGAGCCCACACAAATGAAAGAAAGGGAAAACCTAGTGCATCCAGACATTAAGATCAAACAGACCACACCATTGAATCCCATAGAACTCTTACCATAGAAGTTCACTCTACAAAGATAGCTAGCAAAGCAGAGCATCAGGAAGCACAGAAACAAACCAAAAGAGTCACCAAAAATAGGAAGACAAAGAAAGAATCTACAATCAAAAAGAATGGAATACTCCCCAATAAAAGACCTAAAGGAAATGGAGGCAAGCAAACTATCAGATATAGAATTCAAAAGAATGGTTATAAGGATGCTCAAAGAACTCACAGACAGCTACAAGGAACTGAGTGAAAACCGCATCAGTATAAAAAAGGAAACAGAAACTATAAACAAGAAACAGGAAGAAATGAAGAATACAATATTGGAAATAAAAAAAAAAACACACTAGAAGGATTTATAAGCAGGCTGGATGAAAAGCAGAGGACCAAATTAGGGAGGTGGAAGACAAGGCAGAAAGAAATACCCAGGGATAGCAGCTGCATGAAAAAAAAAAAAAAAACCTCAAAAAATATAATGATAGCTTAAGGGAACTGCAAGACAACATAAAAGTCAAACAACATTCGAATCATAGGACTACCAGATGAAGAACAGGAGCAAGGGATAGAAACTTTATTTGAAAAAATAATGACAGAAAACTTCTTTCCAAATCTGGAGAGGGGAAAAACCAAGCAAGTAAAGGAAGTACACAGGGTCCCAATTAAGATGAACCCAAAGAGGCCTACTCCAAGATACATCATAATTAAAATGCCAAACTTTTTAAAAAGGAAGAATCTTAAAAGCAGCAAAGGAGAAATAAGAAATAAGAAGTAACATTTATGGAAACTCTGATAAGGCTAGTAGCTGATTTCTCAACAGACACACTACAGTGCAGGAGAGAATGGCAAAAAAATACTCCAGGTAATGAAAAGCAAAGGCCTACATCCAAGACTACTCCAAGTGAAGCTCTCAATTAAAATGGTAGGCAAAAAAAAGGAGTTTCCAGGAAAAAAAGAAGGCTGAAAGAATATTCCTCTACCAAACCAGCATTTGAAGATATGCTAAAGGTTCTGTAATAATAAGACAATAAAAAGAGTGACAGAGTAACACAGGTACAAAGGGGATAAAATGGCAATGAATATGCACCTATTAATAATAACCTTAAATGTTAACAGATTACATTTGTTATGTTAATGTTAACAGATTGGAGCATGTAATGCTCCAATCAAACAACACAGAGTAGCTGAATAGATAAAAAAAAAAAAAAACCTGATCCACACATATGTTGCCTACAAGAGACCCACCTCAGAGAAAAAGAACTACACAGACTGAAAGTGAAGGGTTGGGAAAGAATATTCCAAGCAAATGGACAGGAACAAAAAAGCTGGGGTAGCAATACTTACATCAAGTGAAATAGATTTCAAAACAAAGGCCATAGAAAGAGACCCAGAAGGACACTCCATAATACTCAAGGGAAGAATCCATCAAGAAAACATAAAAATTATAAAAATATATACACCCAACATGCAGCACCAAAATATAAAAGGAAAATCTTGGAGAGCTTCAAGAAGGATACAGACAGTAATACACTTATACTAGGTGATTTTAACACCCCACCATCAAAAATGGATAGATCTTACAAACAAAATATCAACAATGTGATATATATATATATATATAACCTTTTGTCACAAAGAAGCAAAATATGCATTATTTTCAAATGCACATGGAACATTTTGAAAGGCAGACCACATTATACACACAAAAGAAGTCTCAAAAAATTCAAGAAAATTGAAATCATACCAAGCATTTTCTCTGACCACAAGGGACTGAAACTAGATACCAACCTCAAGGAAAAAACTAAAAAAATACTCAAACTCATGGAGATTGACTAGCATGCTATTAAACAATGAATCAATGAATGGATCAAGAATGAGATCAAGGAAGAAATCAAAAAGTTTCTGGAAACAAATGAAAATGAGCTCACAACCTTCAATGAAGATAGAAACATTTCAAATAAACAATCTAACCCAATATTTACAAGAATGTGAAGAACAGCAACAAAGACAGCCCAGAGCAAGTAGAAGGAAAGAAAGAACCAAGGTCAGAGCAGAATTAAATGACATAGAGACTAAAGAAACAATTCTAAGGATCAGTAAATCCAGGAGCTTGTTCTTTGAAAAGATAAAGAAAATTGAAAAGCCTTCATTCAGACTCATCAGGAAAAAAAAAAGGGAGAGTACCCAAATAAACAGAATCCTAAATAAAGGAGAAAAAATTACAATCAATACTACAGAAATACTAAAGACTGTAAAATTTCAACAAAGTAATATATGCTAAGAAATTTGAAAACCTAGGTTATATGGACGAATTTGTGGAAACATATAATGTCCCATAACTGAATGCAGAAGAATTAGAAAACCTGAACAGACCAGTAACAGGAGATGAAGTCAAAGCAATAGTCAAAACACTCTCCGCACACAAAGCTCTGGACAGGATGGTTTCATAGAAGAATTTTAGAAAACATGTAAGGAAGAGCTAACCCCCATCCTTCTCAGATTATTCTATAAATTCTAAGAAGAGGGAAGAGTAAGAAGCACTTTTTACAAAGCCAGTATCATCCTAATCCTAAAACCAGATAAAGATACAACAAAGAAAGAAAAGTTCAGGCCAATATCGCTTATGAACACAGACACTGAAATCCTTAACAAAATGTTGGCAAACCACATGCAGCATTGCATTAAAAAGATCATACAACATGACCAAGTGGGATTCATCCTTGGGGTGTATGGATGGTACAATATTTGCAAATCAAAAAACCTAATACATCATATACACAAAAGCAAAAACAAAAATCACATGATCATATCAATAGATGCGGAAAAAGCATTTGATAAGGTACAGCACCTATTTAGGATAAAAAAAAAAAAACCACTCAGCAAATTGGGACTATAGGGAGCATTTCTCAACACAGTAAAGGCCATATATAAAAGACATGCAGCCAACATCATACTCAATGGGCAAAAACTAAAATCCCACTAAAATCAGGAATAAGACAAGGATATCCATCTTCACCACTTCTCTTGAACATAGTACTGGAAGTCCTAGCCACAAAAATCAGAAAAGAAAAAGAAATAAAAGGCATCCAAATTAGAAAGAAGGAATCAAAACTGTCATTGTTTGCTGATGACATGATAGTGTACAGAGAAAATCCTATAGACTCTACAAAAAAAAAAAAAACAAACAAAGTACTTGAGGTAATAAATGAATTTGGCAAAACTGTGGGATGGAAAGTCATTATTCAGAAATTGAAAGCATTTTTGTATACTAAATATGAAATATCAGAAACAGAAATTAGGAAAAATATCCCATTTGATATAGAAAAAAGAAAAACTAATAAAATACCTAGGAATGAACCTAACCAAGGAAATAAAAAGCTTCTACTCACAAAACTAAAGAAATAAATTAAGGAAAATATGAACAAATGGAAGCATATATACCATATTCATGGTTTGGAAGAATTAACACCATCAAAATGTTCATAATACTCAAAGCAATTTGTAGACTCAACACAATTCCTACTGAAGTACCAATAGCATGTTTCACAGATATACAACAAATGTTTCAAATATTTATTTGAAACCATAAATCATGCTGAATGTCTTCAGCAGTCTTGAGAAAGAAGAACAAAGTAGGAGGAATCACAATATCTGATATCAAACTGTATTACAAGGCCACTGTAATCAAAACAGCCTGAAGCTGGCATAAGAACAGACATATAGATCAAAGGAACAGAATACAGAGCCCAGAAATGAACACAAGTCTTTGTGGTCAATTAATATTTGACAAAAGGGGCAGAGGCATAAAATGGAGTAAAAAGACTCTTCAACAAGTGGTGTTGGGAGATCTGCACAGTTACATGTAAAAAAAATGAAACTCAACCACTAACTTACAACATACACAAAAATAAATTCAAGGTGGACAAAAGACTTAAATATAAGTCATGACACCATTAAAATTCTCGAGGAGAAAATAGGCAGGAAAATCTCGGATATTTCACACAACAATATTTTCACCAATATGTCCACTAGAGCATAGATATAAAGGAAAGAATAAACAAATGGGATCTCATCAAAATGTAAAGCTTCTGCATGGCTAAAGGAAACATCAGCAAAATAAAAAGGGAACCAACTGTATGGGATAACACATTTGCAAATGATACCTCAGACAATGGTTTGATCTTAAAAATATATAAATAACTCACATGACTCCACTCTAAGAAGACCAACAACCCAATTTAAAAATGGGCAAAGGACTGGAACAGACAGTTCTCCAAGGAGGACATACAGAGGGTCCAGAGACACAGGAATAGATATCACTAGCCATCAGAGAGGTGCAAATTAAAACCACAGTGGGATACCACTTCCCACCATTGATAATGGCCATCATAAACAAATCAACAAATAACAGGTCTTGGAGAGGTTGTGGAGAAAAGTGAACACTAGTGCACTTTTGGTGGGAAAGCAGACTCATGCAGCCACTAGGGAAAACAGTATGGAATTTCCTCAGAAAACTAAAAATGGAACTTCCTTTTGACCCAGAAATTCCACTGTTGCATTATACCTAAAGAATCCTGAAACACCAATTCTAAATAGCCTAGGCACCCCAATGTTCATAGCAGCACAATTCACAATAGTCAAGTGCTGGAAGCATCCTAAGTGCCATCAGTAAATGAGTGCATCCAAAAACTTTGGTACATTTACAGAATGGAATACTATGCAGCAGAAGGAGAGAAAGTGCTCTTACCCTTTGCAACAGAATGGATGGACTCGGAAAGCTTCATGCTAAGTGAAACAAGCCAGGTAGTGAAGGAGAAAACCATATAATCTCAGCTATAAGTGGAAACTATCAACAAAACAAGAAGGCAAGAAAAATACAACCAGGGACATTGAAATAAGGAACAATCTAACAGTTATCAGAGATGAGTGGGGAGAGGGATAATATGGGCTAATGGGGAGGCATCAAGAAATATGTATGAAGGACACATGGACAAATCCAAAGTGGGTGGGTTTGAGTCTGGGATGCAGGGATGTGTGGGACATGGGGATACGGTGGGGTGAAAATGGAGACAATTATACTGGAACAACAATAAAAAATAATTAAAAATAAAAATATAAAAATATAAAAAAATGAATTAAAAAAAGCTGGTTATTCAAAGAGATAAGCAATATTGACAAGCCTTTAACCAGACTCATAAAATAAGAAAGAAGCCATATAAATGAATCAGAAATGAATTTGGAAAAGTAACAACTTTCACCAAAATATACAAAGAATAGTAAGAAAATATTATAAAAAATTATTTACCAACACATTGGCCAATTCTGATAAAATAGATAAAATCTAGAAATACAACAATATTACAAAATGCAATCAAGAAGAATCAAAGAAACTGAATATATAGGTTATAACTAGTGAAATTCAATAGTAATAAACAAAAATCCCAACAAACAAAAGTCCTGGACTTGATAGCTTCAAAAGTGAATTTTACCAAATGTTCAAAGAAGAACTAACACCTATGGTTTTCAAACAATTTTTAAAAATTCAAGAGGAAGAAAGATTCACACCAAAGCAGATTTTACAAGTCCAGTATTACCCCTATTTTAAAACCAGATAAAAGCACTATGAAGAAAATAATCAAGCCAATATCCCTGATGAACATAGATGCTAAAATGCATAAGAAAATATCAGCAAAGTGAATTCAGCAATACATTTGAAAGATTATACACCATGATCAAGTGGGATTTATTCTGGAGATGCAAAATTAGTATAATATCCACAAATCAATAAATGTGATACAGCACATTAAAATAATGAAGAATAAAACTCACATGGTCATATCAATAGATGCAGAAAAACTATTTGATGAAATCCAGCACCCATTTATGATAAAAACTCTCAGCCAAGTGGAAATAAATTGAACATACTTCAACATAATAAAGGCCATATATAAGAAACCCACAGCTTAATGAGCAAAGACTACAATCATTTTCCTTAAGACTGGGAAAAAGACAGGGATGTCCACTTTCAGCACTTACTCAACATAGTACTGAAATTCCTAGCCATAGCAATCAGAAAAGAAAAAGAAATAAAAGGCATTTGAATTGGAAAGGAAGGAAAAAAACTGTCATTATTTGCAAATGAGAATATATTGTGTAAAGAGAACCCTAAAGATTCCAATAAAAAAAGTACTAGAACTGGTAAATGAATTCAGTAAATTAGCAGGATACAAAATAAATATCCATATATCAGTTGCATTTCAATACATTAATAATGAACTATTAGAAAGGGAAATCAAGAAAACAATTATATTCACAATTGAATAAAATAAAATATTCTTTAAGAAGAATAAAATACCTAGGAACAAATTTAACCAGAGATATAAAAAGTTGTACTCAGAAAATTATGAGACACTGAAGAAGATCCAAATAAGTGGAAGCATATACAATGTTCATGGATATGAATAATTAACATCATTAAAATGGCCATACTACCCAAAGCAACCTACAGACTCAATGCAATTCCTATCAAGATACAAATGGCATATTTCACAGAATTAGACCAAATATTCAAAAAAAGCTATATGGAACCATACAAAAACCCAAATAGCCACAACAATCTTTAAAAGGAAGAACAGTGTTGGAGGAATTACACTCCCTGTTATTATACTATACTACAAAACCATAGTAATCAGAACAGCATAGTACTGGCATAAAAACAGATGTATGGATCAATGGAACATAATAGAAAGTCCATAAATAAACCCATACCCTTATGGTCAATTAATATTTGATGAAGGAAGCAAAAATATACAGTGAGTTAAAGATAGTCTATTTAATAAATGGTGGTGTGAATATTGGACAGATACATGAAAAATGAAACTAGACCACCTTCTTACACAATGCACAAGAATAAACTCAAAATGGATTAAAGGCTTAAATGTTAGACTAAAAGTCATAAAAATTATAAAATAAAACATAGGCAGTGAAATCTAAGACATTTCTTACACCAATATTTTTCCTGATGTATCCTTGGGTAAAGGAAACAAAAGAAAAAAATTAACTGTGACTAAATCAAACAAATAAGTTTTTTTCCACAACAAAGAAAACCATTAACAATATGAAAAGCAAACCACTAAATGGGAGACTATTCACTGATACATCTAGTAAAGGGTTAATATCCAACATTTATAAAGAAACCTATAGAACTCAACACCCCCAAAAATCCAATTAAAAAATATCCAAAGAGGACATACAGATGGCCAATAGGCATATGGAAAGATGTTAATCATCACTAATCATCAGAGAAATGCTAATTAAAATTACCATGAAGTATCACTTCACACCTGTCAGAATGGATACCATCAATAAGTCAACAAACAACAAGTATTGGTGAGGATTTGTAGAAAAGGGAACACTTGTGCATTTTTGGTGAGAATTCAGATTGATGCAGCCAATGTGGAAAGCAATGTAGACTTACCCTTTCCTCCCAAAATTAAAAATATAACTGCCTTATGAACAGTGACCCAACTTCTGAGAATATATTTGAAGAAACACCAAATTGTAATTTGAAATTACAATGTACATGCCTACATTCATTGCACTGTTATTTACAATAGTCTAGACAGCCTAGATTCCAGTCCCAGTATTTATCATTAGATGAGTGAATAAAACACTTTGTGATATAGTTACACAGTGGAAAGCCAAGTGTTTTACACTGCTCAGCTGTGTAAAAGAAGGAACCTTACTCTTTAGGAAAGCATGGATGGACCTGGAGAGCATTATGCTAAGTGAAATATGCCAGTCAAAAACTGCATGAACAAAGCAGTGACAGAATTATAGATAAAGAGTAGGCTGACATCCTCCAGAGAGGTGGTTGGGGTGGGTGGATAGAGTGATGGAGCAAAAGACAGAGAAAAAAAACTCATTGAAATGAACAATGTGGTGACTGCCAGGATAATGGGTGGGGGTGAAGGGAGTTGGTCAAGAATAGGGGGAGGATAAATGGTGATGGGTGGAGACTTTACTTGGGGTCTGAAACACACAAAACAGTGTACGGATAATATGTTGTAAAATTGTTCACCTGAAACCTATACAATTTTGTTAACTAGTGTCATTTCAATAAATTCAATAAAAAGGAAAAATTAAAAAGAAAAGGAAAAAGAATAAACAAATGGGACCTCATCAAATTAAAATGTTTCTGCATGGCCAAAGAAAACAGCATTAAAATGAAAAGAGAACCAACTATATGGAAAAATATATTTGCCGATGACACCTCAGACAAGGGTTTGATGTCTAAAATATATAAAGAACTCATATGACTCCACTCCAGGAAGACAAAAAAATGAATTAAAAAATGGGCAAAAGACTTGAACAGACACTTCTCCAAGGAGGACATATGGAGGATCCAGAGACACATGAAAATATGCTCAATATCATTAGCTTTCAGAGAGGTGCAAATTAAAACCACAGTGAGATACCACTTCACACCAGGCAGAATGGTCATCATAAACAAAGCAAGAAAAAAGTGTTGGAGAGCTTATGGAGAAAAGGGAGCCCTAGTGCACTGTTGGTGGGATTGGAAGCTGGTACAACCACTATGGAAAACAGTATGGAATTTTCTCAGAAAACTAAAAATAGATCTGTCTTTTGACCCAGAAATTCTACTGCTAGGCTTATATCCTAAGAACCCTCAAACATCTATCCAATAGAATCTATGCACCCCAATGTTCATAGCAGCACAGTTTACAATAGCCAAGTGTTGGAAGCAACCTAGGTGCTCATCAGTGAATGAATGGATCAAAAAACTATGGTACATTTACACAATGGAATTCTATGCAGCAGAAAGAAAGAAGGAGCTCCTACCTTTTGTGACAGTATGGATGGAACTGGGAAACTTTATGCTAAGTGAAATAAGCCAGGTGGCGAAAGACAAATACCATATGATTTCACCTTTAACAGGAACCTAATCAACAAAACAAACAAACAAGCAAAATATAACCAACGACACTGAAATAGAGAACAGGCTGACAATGACCAGAGGGGAGAGGGGAGGGAATTTCGGGAAAAGGGGAAGGGTTTGAAGGAACAAGTATAAAGGACACATGGACAATAACAAGGGGGGGTGGAAATGGGAGGGAGATGGGGAGGGCTGTGGGATGGGCTGGGATAGGGGTAAAAGGCAGAAAACTGTACTTGAACAACAGTTAAAATAAAAATAAGAAAAAAATAATAAAACCACAATGAGATACCACTTCACACCGCTCAGAATGGCCATCATAAACAGATCAATAAACAAGTGTGAGAGAGCATATGGAGAAAAGGGAACACTACTGCACTATTGGTGGGAAAGCAGACTTGTGCAGCCACTAGGGAAAACAGTATGGAATTTCCTCAGAAAACTAAAAATGGAACTGCCTTTTGACACAGCAATTCTATTGCTGGGATTATATCCTAAGAGCCCTGAAACATCAGTCCAAAAGAACTTATGCACCCTAATGTTCATAGCAGCACAATTTACAACAGCCAAGTGCTGTAAGCAACCTAAGTGCTCATTGGTAAACAAATGGATAAAAAAAACTATGGTACATTTACACAATGGAATACTACATAGCAGAATGAAAGAAGGAACACCTACCCTCTGTGACAGCATGGATGAAACTGGAGAGCATTATGTTAAGTGAAATAAGCCAGGCAGTGAGGGACAAACACCATATGATCTCACCTTTAAGTGGAACCTAATCAACAAAAGAAAAAAGCAAGCAAAATATAACCAGAGGCATAGAAATTAAGAACAATTTGACAGTAACTAGAGGGGAGGTGGGAGGTGATAATGGGGGGAAGGGGAGGAAGAGTTTCAGGAACAACTATAAAGGACACATGGACAAAACCAAGAGGGAGGGTGGAAGCAAGGGAGGGAGGTGGGTCTGGCTGGGGTGGGGGGAATGGTGGGAGAAAAATGGAGAAAAATGTAATTGAATGAAAATAAAATAGTTGTAAAAGAAGGTTATATAAAAAAAAGAGAAAAAAATATCAATTCCCAGCCTGGGCTTTTCTGTATGTGGAGTTGGCAAATTCTCCCCATGTTTGCTTGTGTTTTCCCTGTCTACTCTTTTTTGCCCATATCCCAAAGAAGTGCATGTTAAGTGAATTGGCATGTCTAAATTGTCCCAGTATAACCTTCCCATCAAATGGTGGCATAGGCAGACATGGTCACCTCTTTGCACAACCACATCAAAATTACAACTAAACTATAAAACAGCCATCACTCAGAACCAACAGAAATTGAGTTGAATGGAAGTCTGACAACTGTGGAATCGAAGAACCATGTCCATCCAGGCTGGTAGGAGGGGCTCAGACATGGAATGGGTTGTCCCCTCACCTATGTGTGGTGGATAAAACTTTGGGTGAGATATCTCAGGAGTGAGGAGTCCAAGTACCAAAATAGGCCCCAGCCCAGGGTTCCAGTGCCAGGAAGATAAGTCTCCACAACTTTTGGGTGCAAAATCCAATGGGGATTGAGCCAGTGGAAGAAACTTCTGGAGTCTCATGCATTTCCTATTAAAGAATCCACACATGGACTCAGCTACTCAGACTCACTCCATCTGAGCTCCAGCACTGGGGTATCAACTTGAAAGGCATCAGTGGCATACTGGGAGAAACTGAAGTGTCTGGCATCAAGGCAACAGAGACCACTGTCCCTTTTCTAAACCCTCCCCCCACAGAGCTACAGAGTTGGCAAGCCTGTGCTGTATCTGAAACTCCATCAACCTAGATAACATGGTTTGACCTACCTTGGAGGTTCCCAGAGACTCTATTCCACCAAACTTTCAGGTGCACCCAAGATGCTTTTCCATATGAATGCTTGGTCTTTGTTCAATTTCCTAATCCTCTCAAATGAGCAACAGCTGTCCTCATTTAGCCCAGGCCTGGCACTTGCAGCAGCCAGCATAGATTCACAGCTTGTCTTTGCCTGGGAATCTCTAACAAGCACAAGTACCAGCCATTTCAGATTACTTTATAGCTCAGGCAGGGTGGGCTCATGCAAAACACCGGTGGGGGCTGAACTTGGCCTCTATGACTCAGGAAACCCCAGGGCCTGTGCACAAGTGAACAGCTACATACCACCTGGAGCACCACCACCCTGCCCCTGCACAGCTGATCCTCCATGGAGGGCAGAGGTTAGTGGTCAGTGGTCATAACCAATCCTTGCAGCTGCCTGGCCTGGATAAATCCCTACCATTGATCTGCCAACAACAACCAAGGCTCAACGACAAGAGGAAGGTGTACTCAGCCCACACAAAGAATGCACCTTGAGCACCCAGCTTGGGTGATAGGAGAGACTGTTCCACTGGGCGCTATAGTACACCTACTACATTAGGGAACACTACCAAAACATGGAGTCAAAGTAGCTCTACCTAACACATAGAAACAAACACAGGGAGGCTGCTGAAATGAGGAGACAAAGAAACATGGGCTAAATGAAAGAACAGATCAAAACTCCAGAAAAAGAACTAAACAAAATGGATATAAGCAATCTATCAGATGCAGAGTTCAAAACACCATTTATAAGTATGCTCAAGGAACTCAGTGAGGACCTCAGCAGCATAATAAAGCCTCAGTCTAAAATGAATACACTAGTTGAAATAAAGAACTATTTATAGCAAAACAGCAGTAGAGTGGATGAAGCTGAGAATCAAATCAATGATTTGGAATATAAGGAAGGAAAAAACAATGTATCAGAACAAGAAGAAAAAAGAATTAAAAAAATGAGGATAGTATAAACAGCCTCTGGGACAACTTCAAGAGGTCCAACATTCACATCATGGGGGTGTCAGGGGAGAAGAGAAAGAGCAAGAAATTGGAAATCTATTTGAAAAAAGTAAGGAAAGAAAACTTCCTTAATTTGGTGAAGGGAATATAAGTTCAGGAAGCACAGAGAGTCCCAACAAGAATGATGCAAAGTGGCCCACTCCAAGACACATCATAAATAAAATGCCAGAAAGAAGATGGCAGTGCAGTAGGAGGGAGCAGATTCCAATCCCCCCTACACACAGGAGGAAAACCTGGCCAATCTATGGAGGAACAGAGCAAACAACCAACAGAAACACAGCATATTTGAAAACAGGAGATCAAAAATTGTAGCGGACATTGAAAAACCAGACGGTAAGGAGAGTACTTCAGAACAATCAGAGCCCAGGGATCAGTGTGGAGACCAGGGCAGCTGAGGCCCCGGGCCCGGAGCTTGCCAGGTGGGCCACAGGGCTCTAGGGAGGAAGCCAGGTCAACCGCTCCCTCCCCAGCCAAACAAGGTTTCAGCAGCACTGGGAGAGACCTGGCTGCTTGAAGTCTCACAGAGAGGCATTAAGGTCTCACTGGCAAACACGCTGGGATTGTGAGCACCCACGCATAGCCCAGGAAGGAGTGCACGAGCTCGCGTGACCGGAGGTGCCCACCCTTGACTAGAGTCCTGTAGCCCACGCCCAGAACTGGGGGAATGCAAGCAATCCGAGGGAGAACCAGAGCCCACGCATGTGAACCCAGGGAGTGTGCACGATACACGGGAAACCCAGAGCTCACTCCCCTGAAATTAGGGTGTATGCACGCAAAGCAGGAAATCTGGAACCCACACCCAAAAACTTGCGGTAGGCGCACACTGCGTAGGAGATCCGAGCTCACACCCATAAACTCGGGAAAGTTCGTACTCCCCAGGAGGCTAGGAACATATGCCCGAGGCCCTGTGCAGAGAGGTGCTGGGCTAGCTCTGAGGAGAGTGCATGGCTAGTCCCAGGGAGAGTAACCAAAAGATAACTGAGTGCTGAACAGGGAGAAAATCGATACCATCACCCCTTGGCCTTGGCAGCCAACAAGACCAGAGAACCTGGCTTGGCAAGTTTGAAAACAGCAAGAGTTTTTTTTTTTTTTAATACTTTTTAAAATTATTTTTTCATTATTTTTATCTTTTTTGCCCCTCAACTCCTTTTGCTTCTCTTTACTTCTTTCATGTTTTAGTCCTTCTTCTTTCTTTCCAATTTTATCTCTTTTTTCCTTCCTCTTTTTTCTTCCTTTTTCATTTTTTCTTCCACTTTTCTCTTTTTAAATACCTATGAAACAAACAAACAAACAAAATCCCTGGAACTGTGAAAAACCAAAGTTGGTACCAAGGAGCGGGGGCATTCCAAGAGGTGAGAGTGTGGAAACTGTGATCACCAGGATACCTGAGGGAGAGAGCACCACTGAATCTCACATGTATTCCACCATAGAAGTTCACACCATAAACCCAGGGAGCCAGAACAGATCAATTTAAGAAGCTGAGGCTAACAAGAAGAGTCTCACAAAAAATAGGAAGTCAGAGAAACAATCCCCAAAATGAAAGGAAAGGAGGAATCCCCAAAGAATGCTAAATGAAATGGAGGCAAGTCAACTATCAGATTTTGAGTTCAAAGCAATGGTTGTCAGGAAGCTCCATGAGCTCTCAATGAGCTACCAGAAACTACAGGGAAGCTATAAAAAACTCACTGCAACCTATATCAACATGAAAAAGAAAATAGAAACTGTCAACAAGGGCCAAGAGGAAATGAAGAATACAATTTCTGAACTGAAGAACACAGTGGAAGGAATGAAAAGTAGAATTGATGAAGCAGAAGATTGGATTGATGGAGGACAAAGTAGACAAAAACACCCAGAAAGAGCAAGAAAAGGAAAAGAGGCTGAGAAAGAATAAAGAGGGATTAAGAGAAATGCAAGACAATATGAAATGTAATAATATTCATATAATAGGGATACCAGAAGGAGAAGAAGAAGAGCAAGGGATAGAAAACCTATTTGAAAAGTAATGATGGAAAACTACCCTCATTTGAAAAGAGAAAAAGTCACACAAATCCAGGAAACATGGAGAATCCCAATAAAGAGGAACCCAAAGAGGCCCACTTCAAGACACATCATAATTAAAATGATAAAATTACAAGACAAAGAGAGAATCGTAAAGGAAGCAAGGGAGAAAAAGGAAGTAACATACAAGGGAGCCCCAATAAGGCTAGCAGCTGACTTCTCAATGGAAACACTCCAAGCCAGAAGAGAATGGCAAGAAATATTCCAAGTAATGAGAACCAGAGGC